>VWZF01002109.1:184654-269113 GCA_013396755.1 Sclerurus mexicanus
CACAAACCCCATGGACGAGACCCCCTGCCACTCAGAAGCCATGGACGAGACCCCCTGCCACTCAGAACCCATGGCCAAAACCAACCACAATTCACAAACCATGGACAAGACCAACCGCCACTCAGAAGCCAAGGCCACCACCCATCCCCACTCAGAAGCCAACGCCACCACCAACACCACCACCAACACCACCACCAAAACCAGCAGACAAGTCTTGCCCATTTCCACTCAAAAAGCTTGTGAAATTCTTCACTAGGATGGAGAAGCTCCTGCAGAAACTACAGGGAAAAACAGCTTGAGCAGCAGGATGAACAGGGTCCAGTTCAGGCCGCATGGGACCACAGCCATTTCCTGCCAGGGCAATGCCTGCTGATCCAAAGGNGGGCTGTGCAAGAGCAAAACAGCCTGGAATCTATACCTCCACTCAGTACTTTTACAACTGGATCCTGGTCCAGATGGACCTGCTCCCAGATGTAAGCCCTCCTACAACAGCACGGACGTGGGATTATTATCCAGCTGCCACGCAGCCCTGGGGTCATTTTCCGACTGCCGCACAACCCACTCACAATCCGTGGCCAAGACCCCCTGCCACTCACAATCCATGNCCTGCTGATCCAAAGGCAGCCTCGGTGCCAAAGACCTGCTCTGTCCTGCTCACACTGCTCCTCTGTGTGTACACAAATGCTAACATTGACTTAGTTGCTGAAATAAAGTTGCCTTTTTTCACAGTTAATCATGTTTTCAGTCCAGTTTGGTCTCCTGGGCAAGGCAAGGAGCTCCTTGCCCAGAACCTTCAAAATGAGGCTCCGGGCAGAGCAGTTGGGCACGAAGGGGAAGAGTCACTCCAAAGGGCTGGAACTGTACCCTGTCAGAAAGGAGAGTGCTCAGAGCCACCACAGGATGGAGAAGACTGGTACATCGAGGCTAGGAAGAGGACAGGAAAAAACGATGCCACATGCAGACACTTTGTGGGGATGCATTAAGGCACACGAGCTGGTGACTGGGGCCTGATATAAATCTTAGCTAATGGAACAGGCCTGGGAAACTCCTGAGCATGACAAACAAAATTGCTGACTATCACAAGGAGGGAGCAGCTGACAGGAGCTACAGTGCCCTAAGGAAGAGCCAGATTTCACAGGTAGCAAAGGGGAGTTGATGTGTGAGGTGGCCACGCTTCACAGACATTCGAAGGAAGAGTTGGGTTCATTCTGGGGAGAAGAGCCTGGCAGGACCAGCGGAACCCAGAAAACTGCATCAATAACACCATGGAGCTAGCTAACAGCACCAGCAACACCAAGGCTGTTCACTGGTGGGGCAAACCTTGGAGCCAGGGGAAAAAAATAGCAGAGGTTGGTCCCATTGGGAAGGAGACAAGGACAGAGAAAGGCAAGAGTCAAGGAAGATGAAGGGGATGTGTAAACATGGCAAATGGGGAGAAAGGAGGATCAAGGAACCAGCTGCACAGACACAAACTGCTGATTGGCTTGCTTGTTTGACTGAGCCCTGTACCTGATCACCACGGGATGGGAAGGTTCTTCATCCTAGACTTCCTTCAGCAGAATCTCCAAGGTCCAGTTCCTGGTGAATGGCATGTGGGGCTGAGAGCAGAATCATCTGTCTCTGTCTTCAACTTCCAATTGCTGTGCATCTTTGGCTGCGCGTTCCAGGTGCCACATCTGCACCTGGAACAGCCATAGATCTCACAGACAGCAAGGAGAGGGAGCCTGCCAGAGGGGGTTGCTGTGGCTGATGTGCCCAGCATGGACTGCCTTTCCCTGTGCTTTGCACGGGGAGGGTGATGCAGCTCGGGAATGCTTGGCTTGTGCTTCACTGCTTGCCTGCCATGGCTGTGACCAGATGGGCTCCTCCACACCCAGGCATGCACATGCTGCCTGCAGGAGCCATGTGCTCTGGTGTGTTTTTTGGGAAGAAGCTGGTGGCAAATGGTTGCAGAGAGCAGGGTGGCAGTGAATTTCCCAAAGAGGTGGTGATGCCACAAGGGGTGTTCTCCTGTGAGCTGTTAGCAGGCAGTGCACACCCTCATCCCACATGGAACGGGGCTACAAGAAAGCGGGAGAGGGGCTTTTTACAAGGGCAAGCACTGATAGGACAAGAGGGAATGGCTTTAAAGTGATTTCAGGTTTAGAATAGATATTAGGAAGAAATTCTCAAGCAGAGGAACTGAGTGGCTTCAAAGCCTCACTCAGCCCAAATGTCAGAACCTTCTCCTCCTCAGAGATGGAAAAAGCCTGTCACAGTCATTACCGTGACACAAGCTCCGGCCAGCAGCCTCCAAGTGCACGTTCAAATGCCAAGTGACAGGCAGATGTTTGCAGTAAGAAATACAGCCCTCCCAGAGCCTCTGGTTGCATCACCCACCAGGACAGCATTGCCTCNAGAAGAAAACCGAAAAAAACAAGCCACACTTGGGAATGTAAAACAGCACTAGGGGAAATATAGTAAAAATAGGGAAAATATAGTAATAGATTGATAATTCAGATGAACTCTAAACCATATAACTCGAAATTTCACTGACGAAGCACAGGGGATTATAAACGCAGTTAACATCCCGGGCTCCTTGATGCAGAAACTTTCACCTGCTCGCCGATGGGGCCGGGCCGCCCCTACCCTGGATGCCGTGAGCGGATCTGTGTCCCGGGGCGATGGATGGATGGATGGAGGGATGGATGGATGGAGGGATGGATGGATGGAGGGATGGATGGATGGAGGGATGGGGAGCGCTCCCCTTGGCCCGGCCCGCGCTGCATCGCCGGGACAACGCTGCCCCCTGGCGGCCGGCGCTGCCCTTCGGGAATGCCGAGGGATGCTGCCTGTGCCTGTGCCTGTGCCTTCCCGCCCGGTGCCCATTCCTGCCCGGCAGGCAGCACCCGCCTGGCTCGTCGCGTTGGTGCGCTGCCTGAGACACTGGGAATTAGCGCCGGCACCTCGCTTGACTGGGTTAAATACTTCTTTCCGCTTCGGGCCGCGTGTTTGTGCAGCAAAGATCAGCAAGCAGCATGTGCTGCCGTTCCCCCCCGCACCAGCAGCCTGATGTCCTTGGTACCTGGCCGTGGGTTCTTAATGTACATCAACGTGCGCTGATATACAGCCAGGCTGATCTTTGACTCGCCTCTGAAACAGCGACACATTTTCTCAGCAACAAATTATACTTTGACATCAGAAGGTGGCAATCTGTAATGGATATTGCAATCTGAAGATTGAAAGAGACTATCTGTGATCTTTGTCCTCAGCCGAGTAAGCTGGAGTCTCTCTTCCCTCCTACACATTATTTGATTGTGGGACATAACCTTGGGATGTACTAATAATCATTACTCAGAGCTGATATATCCGTTGCAGGCCTGCCCTGCTCAGGAAGGGAGACGTTCTCTGGAACAGCAGTAAATCAGCAAAACATGCACTTAAATATACAGTAAAATGTGGTTTGAGACACTGTCCTTCATACATCATATAACAAAATGCTTTATTGAGAGAGCCACATACGCACTAATGAGGAAAGAGGGCTGCTGAGACAAGACCTGCAAAGGGGAAGAGACTCCGTGGCAGGAGGGAACCAGGAGAGATCCCTGAGCAGCTCCTGGTCCAAAGGCAGTTGTGACTTGCCAGGTCCTTCTCTGCCATCCCATAGTCGACGTGGTGCCTTGGAAGAGCTGGCAGGAAAGAGGGGAAGGGAAAAGAAGGAAGGGACACCCACAGAGCTGTCCAGACACAATGAGCCTTGAGACTCTGGCTGGGGCAGTGGAAGGGTCCAGCTTGCCAGAAGAGTGAGGAGTTTTTTCTGCTGCTCACCAGCTTTGCAGATCAGGTCACTACTTTGTCGTTGATTTTGCTGCTAAGCAGCTCTCTTTTTTGCAGCTGAATGTTGCAGAAACTGTTAGAGCATCTGCTTTTTTACAGGCATTTTCATTGTTATTTAAATCTGAGTGAATAAATAACACGTGCATCCATAGCTCTGCCAAGGAACTGGCTGAAGCAGGGGCAAACCCTCAGGGGTGAGAGAAAGGGCAAATCCTCACCCCTGAAGAAGGCAGCCCAGGCATGAGCTCCCCATGCTCAGTTTGCTGGGGCACATGCTGAAAGTTTTACTCTCCGGGTTCCTGGTCTTGCTGCTTTGCCTCCCTTGTTTTGTGTGGCCTTAAGTAGCTTCAGAAACTGGGCCAAAAGGGCTGGCCAAGCCACGCAGCCGGATCTCTGCAGTGCCTGGGGCTGGTCCCGCACTGCTCTGGTCACCTGAGCTCACACATCCCTGCTGAGCATGACGGCTGGGCCCACAGGGCCCTGGGGCTGCTCATGTGAGTCTTGTCACCCCTTTTGAAGCAGACCAAATCTCTGCATGTTTGGATTTTTTTTGCGTATTAGTGACTATTCAACCAAAGCAGAAAATGTCCACAATGACTTACCCAAGGTTTGGGCCAACCGTGTTTGCTTAATGCAACCTCTCCACATTACATTTAGTGCCACTAATGTGTTGGAGGGCTCCTATCCTCTGCCAGCTGCTGTCAGGGTGGGCATCTTTAATGGAGCAGGGGCAGCACTGAATGAGGCAACACCTTCTCTGACACAGAGAGGGGAACAGATTTATGGACAGGCTTGAGGATGGGAAAAACCTGACTGTTTTCAGATATCATGGAAAAGCAGTAAGAGGCAGTGCTGGTGTTCTGTGCTCAACGTGCAGGGCTGATGGCTTAGGGGCAGTAGTTTACATTTTCTGTGCAGCACAGAGAAAGCAGCAATCACAGCGACATGGGATGGGACAATGAATATGCGAGTAAGGGTGTGATGAATGGGCATGTCAATATGCAAGTTGCTTATTTTTATTTTTAAATTTTTTAGAGTTAGGATAGCTCAAGCATTGTAATGGCATCAGTAAGATGTATTTAAGCCACAGACATTGTGTTTGATGCCTGGTTGGCTGGTGGGGATGTAGGCTCAGGATAGGTGTTCATTAGCTGCTTTCCACACCCTTGGTCAGTAATTCTGACCCCAAACCGTGTCACTTTGCTGAGGGATGACAGCCTGACATGGGCCACAGATGGCTGCAGGCTGACCTGCGCTGGAGGAACTGAGATCCCCAGTTCCAGCAGCACATATGTGACCAACACGGTCATGCACTTAGAGAGGGAAACAAGGCAAGTCTTTCACTTGTCTCTCCAGTAAATATTAGAATGGTTTGTGCCTTTCTTTTCCTAATTTTGTCATTTATTTTTTTCTCAAGTCTGTTTCAAGTGTGAGCACAGATTAATTTTCATATAAGGCAGGCCACTTAAGAATGGGGGGGGGGGTAGTGAATGGTTTGCCTTTTAATAAATTAATCAGTGCCTATGTTTTTAACAGCCTTAAGAAGAGATAAAACCTCCACTCCTCTTGTCATGGCAACTACAATAAACGAAACATCATTCAGAAGTCAAGAAAAAAAACACAAGCACTTTAGGTCTCAGCCAAGTCCACGAAGTAGCAAAACTCATTACTAATTCAAAGGAGCTGTGTCCCTCAGAGCTCACCATTACTGGTTTTACTGATAATAATACTGGAGCAGCATAAATTTAACAGAAGGCAGAGTTTGGCAGAAGGCAGCGTGGTGTTGAAGTGCCACTATCCTAATCAAACACCTCCTTGAGGCCTTCACTTGCTGGGGTCAGCCTGTCAAGAAGCAGTGCTGGGTTGTGGGGAAAGAGCTGGGGAGGGGAAGGTTATGGTTTTATAGCTATAGCAGTCTGGTAACAGTAAACCTAGAGAGACAGTGGAAGAGGCCATAGGTATTTGTAATTTATTCATAAACAGCTATGCCATCATAAGAAACTTTTTAAAATAATATGTGATAGTTCTTAAAATATTTAAGAGTTTGTTGACCTATTTTCTCAGTTAATTAGGATTTTTTTTTTGGCTGCATTAACAATGACTTCAATGCCGTCTGCTTTAGTTGCTACACAGTTCAGCTACACTGGGTTACAGAAACATGATTTCTTTCTAAGGCACATGACACAGGAGAGGAATGCCATTGTAAGTGTCTAGACTTGTACTTAAAAACCTGTAGACTTAGCAGTAGGTAGGGCATAAGCTCAACTTATTGAATATAAAACCATTCACCTGGCATCCTTTTGAGTCCTAAAACAAATGTCTTTTCGATTTCAGCACTACCCTTGGTTTTTCTGCAGCAGAAGGGCCACGGTGCAGTCACCCTTCTCTTCAAAGTGCAGTGGTTAAGACCATGAAGCTCATCTCTGCAAGCTGCATTTGTGAGTACACATCTTTTCTTACTCATTTATTTTGCCCAGGGTTCACTAGGCCTAGAAGTTAACTTGGCCATGTGTGCAGCACAGAACATCATGTCACTGATGACAGTACAGTAACAGGGTCAGAAACCAGCTCTCTCTGAACAGTGATAGAAGGCACTATTAGCAGAAGATGCACTCTGTGTGTCACACTGGGGTTGGAGTAGAGAAATCATCTATGTCCCACCTGTCTCCTCTGAAGTCAATGGCCAGGTAAGAGAGGACGTGAGAGCAGGGTTTTGGCTGACTATCCAGCATGAAGATGGCCAACTAGTTGGAGATGGCCACAGCACCCTCCTGGCAGAGGGGTAAGTTGTCACCAGGAAGGCTGTGTGAGCCATCCGGCTCCTGTCATTATCTGCTTAGCTCAGGGGATTTCCTGTGGGCTGTGCATTAGGCTGCAACACCAAAATGTGTCCCCCATTACATAGCTTGATAGAAAAGGACACCAGAAGGGCCAATTCCTGCTCTCTGAAAGGCTCTAAAATGTATGTCTCAAGAGCATCATTACCAGAACTATTTCTGCCTCTTTTAAAGCTGCAAAAAAATAAACCTTTACCCTTGTCACCTCTTTCTTAGAAGGTGTCCAGGACTGTGACATTTTCCAAGGGCTGTTTTAGGGGCATCCTGCAGAAAACCACATGGTCAGACAAAAGTTTATACAAACTCAGAGCACAAGGATGCTGTCAACTCTCCAAAGTGACCTGGGAAGGGTACTTCTCGGTCCGTGTTTCTGCACAGAGTGTTACTGAGCTGACTCAAAGTAAGAGACTCAGTAAATGCTGGCTGTCAGGCTGCAACAAGCTTCCTCATCAGGTGCAAATGGACAGCAAAGATTTTCTTCCATTTGCACCTGATGAGGAGGCATGTTTCTGCCCCAAAAGCTGGTGTCTGCCACCCTGTGTTTCACTCCCGTGGATCAATTCAGCATTCTTCAAATCAATGTTCTCCACTAATGAGTTATTGCTTTTTATTTTCAAATTGAAACTTAAAATCTACCTGCGAATATTTTGTCATCCAAGCAATACCAAGTGCACAGAATCAAACCTGAATGCTTGGGTTTATATCACGGGGTTGTAGTTCCTAGAAAGAGATTTAATACTAGAAACTTGTGCTGAGATTAAACAGGAGTCAATACCACAGTGCAGAGGAAGAATTTCTATTTTTGGCTGCACCCTTAAGGCAACAGAGGAAATGTATGTCACGGTTGCAGTGACAGCTAATGAGCAGATATACAATATTAATTGCAGTAAGTGTAGCACGTTGAGCAATCTATCAACTTCTATTTTCCCAGCAGCTGTATCTTAGATACTTTTGACTAACACCTGTGTCTGAACTGGCTGCTTTGAGCTCGTTCACCTATATAGCAGCACACAGAGAGGACCTAAACCACCGCTTCCTATAACCCGTGCTGCGCAGCTCGGGCTGTGTTCACCCGCACTTGCTGCTCTCGGCGTCGCAGGGCTTCAGATGATTGTCTTCTTCCCGCTGCTCGAGGGGCTGACCCAGTGGTACTCGGCCTGCACCAGCACGAAGCTGTCCCCGTGGATCTTTCGGGGGTGTGCGCCCTGCCCGCTCTGCCCGGCAGTGATGCCGGGGCCCTGCTCTCCCAAGGACACCTCGGTCCGCTTGCGGCAGTGCTGGGCGCAGACGCAACGCATGGCAGCTGCCAGCGCCAGGCCCAGCACCACGCTGCACACCAGCAGGGTGCCAAGTTGGGCTGCGAGGACTCGACTCCCTCTGCCACGGTCTTCTCCTTTCCCGGGGACAGCAGATTTGGGTGCTGGTCTGGTCGCCCATGGCAGGGCATTCCCACCTGCCTCCTCCTCCTCTTCCTCAGCCCGGGTGCCTGTCTCCTCTGCCGTTTGCCTCGAAGCCGAGGACAAATTGTTGGCGTCCCCCAACCAGGCTGTGGTTGCAGCAGTGTCACCCAGGTGAGTGTGTACGTGCAGGGCAGAGGGAGACGCTGTCACACGCAGGGAGGCTTTCAAGGTGGCCCCGCTCTCTGTAGTGGCCTTTGAAAGTGAAAACATACCAAAATGTACAGTGAGAGAAGAGAAAGGGGGATGATTAAGTTCTCACTAGCTACATCACAGTACAGTTCAACTGTTTTTGACACCCGTGTGTCCCTCTGGCCTTAAAATAACCCTTTTCCATGCCCTGGTTATTCAGTAGCTCTTAGACAATGAGGCAGATGCGGTGCTGCTCCATCCGTATCAGAATTGCCATGGCAAGGAGTTGGGCCAGGAGCAAAAGCAGGGGGGGTTGAAGGGGCAAAGGTGAGGGGCACAGGTGAAGAGGAAGTTCCTGTTGTTGTGGTGGTATTTTTCACAGCCATAGTTATCACAGGGGAAAAAAAAAATCCCTTATTAAACAATTCCCACCTTGAGTGATGCCAGGGCCATGCTGAAAGAACAAGTGTGATCTTCCCAGCCAAGCTTCATGTTTAGAGTCACATGGGCCTACTGGGACTCAGTATCACCCTTCTGAGGCTGTGGATTGAACCATGGAGCCGAGGGACACAGGACACTTGGGACAGCCTTTGACATCACAGATTTTGGGGCAGTCACATAAAACCCGTGAACTCTTCCCAAAGCCTGTCTTACTTTCTCTGTGTACAGAGCCAGTTTGAAATCTTCTGCCTCTCTGTGTTGCTTAACCAGGAATGGGAATGACTGTTCTTGCCTGCTTCTGTTTCTAGGGACTGTGGTTCCATGGACATTATTTTATCCGTCACAAAATGATGGCCGCTCCGTGCCAGTTCTGCAGCCCAGGCCTTGCTGCGGGTCTTATCCAAGACTAACTGGGAAACAATCACACAATTTAGGAGGCCCCCAATGAATTTTTCCATTCCCACTGTGCATCTGAGCCCCCATCCAAGACCTGCAAAACGTACTGGAGTTTTTACTTTGGCTCTGCTGAGATTTGGATCTAGCCCTCAGTAGCTGGCACCTCTCCAGCCTGTCCAGCCCAGCAGGCTTTTTCACACATCCATTAATTACACCAGAGAAACTCTCACCCTCTACCATCATTAGTGATTTCTAAAGCTTCCTGGGAAGACAGTGTGACAGGAGCACAAAGCTGAGGTAGGAGCCCTGGCAAGCTGTGAAGCAAAAGAGTGGAGGGTCAGAGCATCCTTTGTGGAAGAGACAGTTTCTGAAGGTGCTACAAAATACAGTGGTAAATAGAAGACTTTCAGTGGCTGAACTGCAAACTGTAAAGTAGCAGGCTGGCCAAGTTAGCATTGCATGTGTGTGGATCACTTGCCCTCAAAATGCAAACAGCATGCTGTAAAGATTTGGGACTTTGGATAGAAAATGTAGTTGCCTCAAGTTCTTGCCCTATCTCACCTTATTTCTCCTTCTCTCCATTCTTGCCTGATTTCTCAATATTTTTATCTTGTTATGCTCGTCTGGTCTTGCCTTGTGCAATAACTCTTCCTTTGTTTCCCTCTTCTGCCGTTTCTCCACTTCTCTCCATGGCTGTGCCAGCTGCTCATGGGACACATCTTTCCTTTACTTGTTCTCTGTCCTCTGCTCCTTCCTAAATATTTCTCCCTCATTCTCTGCTGTGTGTCCCCTTCCTCTTTTATCTTCTGTGTGATTATTTCTCTTCTTCCTGTGGCATCCTGCAACCCAGATCTAGTTCCTTATTTTCTTTGTATTTTATTTCTCTCCATCCCCTGCGTGCAGGACTTCCCCTGCTAACATTGTACCCTATGTCTCTAAGCTCTCCCTGGTTTCCACCTTCTCTACTAGTTCCCATCTGAGCATCCTCTCTCTCTTCTACAGCCCTGGTATTCTCCAGTTTCTCTCCCTCCTCTGTTCTCCACTTAATTCCTCAGATGCCCTCCTCGTTCCCACATCTCCTTCCACACGTACAGTTGCCCCACTCTGCTGAGGTTTCGGTCCTTTCACCCCTTTCTGGGCTTCCTGTCCTGAGATCCCCCCTTCCTGAAAGGTGCTGTCATCCTGCCTGCCAGCTCCTGCTCTTCCAGCTGTGTCTGGGGAGTGCCTGTGGTTAACCCCCACCACCATGTCTGCCTTTCTGATCCATCCAGCCTCAGAAAGCACAGAGCTCCTTTGGCCATCCCTGGGAAGAATGAAGTCTTTGAGCTCTGGCAAGTTTCTTGGGTGGTACCTATCCAGCAACCCAGAAAGGACTATCTCAGCCTTCCACAGGGAGAAAACACACATTTCCAGCCCAGTAACACCCAGTAGTCATGTCTACATATGGGAAAGCTATTTTAAATTGTTTTTACAGTGGAACTCTTAAAAGATCAGGCAGCAGGCTCAAAAAAAATTAAAAGAGAGATATAAAAACTGATTTCCAGTTAAAGTGGAAAAAAAATAAAACTTTTAAGAGTCTCAGCATAGTTTTAGCCACTTAGCTACGTGGACTGCTTGGTGCTGTGATGCAGTAGAGAGGTTTTATCCTCGTCTTCTGTTAGACCTTTCTGTCCTCCCCAACCCCACTGCTTACCTGCCTGTTGTCTGTACAGGTCAAACACAAGCGTGGGGTGGCAGCGCTGGCATTGCTTCCTGCTCTAAGGTATGGACAGAGGAAAGGCAGGGTTAGTAAGTGAGACCTGTCACCGTGGCTCCTGTGGGAATCCCTGTTTCTCACACCACCAAGAAGTGCGCCCCTCCTTACAGCATTTTTGGGACACGTGCAGTCAGCGCTGTATTTTTAATCAGGCCTCATCATTTATTCGTAGCCCCATCATTTTCACGCACGGGATGAAATGTTGCATGAAAGCTCATGTTAGCCCAAACCCTCTAAGACTTCAGAGCAGACAACCTCAAGGCCAAATTTCATAATTGCTTTGCATCCTTTTTTCCTTTTCCCTGCAGATGGAGAAATAGGTCTGCTGAGTTCACTGTTTCATTGAATATCTGCGTGCACTTTTAGAAAAATATTGTAACAGTCAATAGTTTTTATCACATTTTTCCACCACCTGGCCAGGGTTCCACTGGGCTGAGATGTGCAGCGTTGGGTTCTTAGGAGTTTCAGATTTTCTCCCTGTCACTGTCTGTCGTGTGCAAGCTCCAAAGGATTACTTCTCAAAATCTCAGCAAGCAAACACCCTCTCACCTCTCCCTCAGACGCAGACACCTTCCTACAATACCCTTGTTCACCTGCAGGAAAACTAGTACTATCTCCTTCCCTGTAACGACTGGAGAAATAGCTCTTCCCACCACCTAGTTTACCCATTGGAGGTGCTGAAGCTGGAGGCATTGTCCTGGGAGAGGAAAGCTTGCAAGGTGTCCACCGTGCCAGCTCCTTGGGTGGGAAGGGGTGGCTCCAGCCCCTGGCCTCTGGACCTGATGCTCCCACCAGACACAGCCCGTGAAGCCCGGGCTGGCTGCTTTGGCTCAGCGATGGGATGGGCATCTGACCCGACACCAAAACCTGGCTCCGGTGCTGGTGTTGCCACGATGCCAGTGGGGCTGGCAGAGAGTGCCAGGGTGCGCAGAGGGGAGCCTGCGGGAGAGATGGGACCTTGTCCAGCAGGGAGACAAAACAAAAAGTAGGGAGAGAGGAGAAGAAGTCTATTGTCTTGGGTTTGTTTATTTCAAATCCCACTCAGAGCCAACATTTGCCAGGAAGGTTCATAACAGTGACTCTTTTATTTACATGTCCCTTAATTTTAAGAGGGAACCCAGATGGAAATTAAAGCAGCAAAACTCACTGCCTGTGTTATGGTCAAGTAAAATAATTAAAACTCAGTCTTGGAGACATGCCAAAAATACATCTGGTTTGGGTACAAGTAAATTCTTAGAGCATCTTACTGACCAAAGGCCACACAGATATGACTAAATATATCTGAAGGGCAAAATCACATTTAGAGACAAATACGTTCCTCTGTTAAGACAACATAGCTAATTGCACTTCCTCGTCTTCAAGAGCTGATATTTTAGGTAAAGAATGTTGTATTTTAGGGTTTGCATTGAATCATAAGATCTGGCAACCCTGTTAAATTGTCTGGTCCCCTCCTTGGAACTGGCTCCATCACCTCAAGTGCTGGCCCTGCCCTTCAAAGAGCTCACCATGGCCATCAGTGATCTCACCAATGGCCACAGGAGTTAAACAGGTCCCTGCAGCTTCTTTGGGTCACTTGTGTTCAACACTTGCCCACAATAAGCTATGAAGCTACTCTGAGGAAGAAAACCCATGCCTTTGCTCACTGTACCTGTGGGGTGTGGATCAGCTGGTCCCTGTGAGGGCGTGGGGGCCACGGCGTCGGGCTTCTTGCTGCTGCCAGCAAGCGTCTTGTTCTGCCCTCCCTGAGCCACGACAGCAGATTCAATCTTTGCCCAGTAAACAAAGTATGACTGGACTATGGAGATGCTGTTAAAACATAATTAAGCAAGAATTTACTGGCTCTGTAGCATTAATAAAACATCTGACTGTTTAGCTAATCACAAAGACTGCTTTAATCTGAAGAGAGAAGTGATGTAAAAGTATTTTAAAGGATTAGCCTGTCATACGTTTTCTATTACAAATAAAAGATACCAGGTCCCATAAGAAAGATTTGGGGTGAAGAATCACCACTCATAATTAAGATCAGCCAAAAAATGTGTGGGAACTTCAATAAGAAAAGCTCTATTACATTCACTGTGTTGATAGAAGCACATTTGTAAAACTTGGACTAGCTCTGCTTATAATCTTCCGTAGGCCGGGAAACAACAGTGGTATTTACTAATTAAAACAAGTCAATGTAACTTGTACAAACAGCAGAATAGGTAAGGGAGGGAAAAAAGTCTCCCTTCTCAGCCCTCTGATATTTGAGCCTGCCTAATCCTCTGCTTTTTGTCAGGTGCCAAAACTGCATTGGCCAACCTTTAACTGTTCACCCAGAGAGCCTTATTTAAGATGGAGATTTGGGGAGAATTTCAGCTTAGATTGCTCAACTGCTTCTGAGAGTCAGCTAAGAGGAAACCAACCTTGGTTTTTCTGTGCCAGATGACTCTTAAAAGGTATTTTTAAGCCTAACAAGGAGATTTTCCAGAGGCTGTGACAGGCAAAAAGGGAGAGGCCATCAGAAGTCATCTTGGAGGGTCAACACCCAGAAGGTGAAGGAAGTGTCAAAGCAGGTGGCTAGGATTAGGTGTTGGGGTTTGTTTGGGTTTATTTGGTTGCTTGAGCTTTCTGTGGTTTTAATAGTATTTTCTGATCTAAAACAATGGCTAAAATTTGGAAATTCCAAGCAGCAATATTTCTGTCTCAATGAATTTTTATTGAATCATGATAAGATGCGCAAGCCACAGCACTCACCAGGATACTTATGTTTTGGGAAGCAGCCAAAGATGTGGCCAAGCAGCTTCTAAGTGGTTTTCTAAAGTCAAAAAATAACAATTTAATCTCTTTCAAAGTGAAAAGCCACAGTGCTTCCTCTAAGACAGTCAGTTAGAAGATTTTTAATTTCTTTCCAAATCAGAACCAAACTACTTGAACAGTTTGGGACTTTGGTGCAAAACAGAGTCAAGTGCTCACTCTCTTTCTACTGTGTCTAATTCTATTTACATTTTACTTCTTTTAAAACTTCTAATTTTTAATTATTTTTTAAGAAGTCGTATACAAGATTATCCTGTAGGCAGGGAAGTCCTATGGGCTGTGTTATTGACAAAGACAGGCAACATGATAACAGTTCTGCCTTTGTGCCTTAGTATTTCCATTTCCTAAATGCCTAGGCTGCCATCTTCCAGTGTATTTATTCTGAGAAAATAGTGACCACGTAAATAAAAAGCAGCACTACCCAGCAGGTGTTAATGGTGATTTATGTACCAGCTGGGATACTGTTGCAGCATTTGGTGAGTATTTGGCTATACTGGGTTCAAGACAGATAAACCACTTCGCTGGACAAGTACAATGGAAAAATAAAGCCAAGCCTTTAAACTGAGAAGACACAAATTCTGGTGAGGAACCAGCATGTCCTTACAAAAACTTGATGTCTCCAATGGGTTGGTCTGGTGCTTTCCATACGAAGGACAGGTTTCTCTTCAGTGACTTGTCCGAGTGGGTGACAGTGTCCCCGTCTTCAAAACAAGTCAGCAGCTTGGAACCAGGAGGCATGAGGATGAACGTGCCAGCGATTTCGTTGTTGGACACTTTGCGAGCTTGGAGCATAAAGCCCATGTAATCCCGGGTGCTCCTCACTGTCACTGGAAGACAAACCATGGGACGGAAAGGATTTGCCTTGTAGTTATGGAGTGAATTGTCTGCAATGGATTTTTGAGTGACAGCACTGAAACCAAAAGAAAATCTCGGGCAACAGCACTGACAAAACCTCAGGGGCAGCGATGCTGGTGGTGGGGCGTGCCAGCAACCATGCCTAAGAGTCAGGTGAGTCACCCAGGCCCCTTCATGTGTGGTGCAGGGGAGATGGGAAGGTCACTTTACCCTCTGGAGGTGCCCCTCTTGTGCTGTTGCATTTGATGAGGTCTGGTATGGTAGAGACACTGCTGAGATAAATAAATCTCCCCCACCAAAGCACCCAAACCTACTAGCTGCCTCGAGCAAACAGTTGGTCGGCAACAAATGGTGAAAACCTGGAGTTAGTCATCACCTGAGAAAACTTAGACCAAGTGCTGCTGACAGAATTCCTCTGTAACTACATTCATTTCCTCATGATGAGAGAGGTGGTGTAGCTTGCTCAGAACAGCTCTCTCTCTTCCCAGACCTCACAAAGATTAATGCCATCACTTGAGATGAGTTACTGTGTGTTTTTCAGGTGCAGGAATGAGAAGCTGTTCCTTACCTGGAACCTTGTCCCCTGGGAAGTAGAAGGACACGTTGGTGTGGACAGTAACGTAGTTGCTGTTGGGGCTGTGCAGCTGCACTCTGAGGTGCCTGGGCATCATGTCGGTGCAGGCAGAAAGGCTCGCGCCGTGCGAGAAGGCGGCCACGTAGGAGACCAAGCACAGGGTGGTGCATGCCCAGCCAACAATGGCAATGTGGGCTCTCCTGCCGTCCTCCATCCTATGGCAGGAAACAACACAGAGGTTCACTTCAAAGCAGTGGCTTCAGCAGCCTGTGAGCCCGTCTGGTGCCATTGATTTAGCTGATCTCCAGAGCCACCCTTCCCACAGGCTTTAAACGAGGGAGACTAAATGAGCTCTGTGGCCCCTGGAGCCACTTTGGGAATCCACAGCGTTCACATTCTGAAGTAATTGTTGAGGCTGGGAGGGAAGAGGCCCCACAAGAAGATGTATTTCTTGTGAAGTTGCCCATGGAGGGAGCAGTCAGGGAAGATTTGTTCTAAAGAGTCTTGTGGGCTTTAGGAGGAGAAGGCTCTGTATGGCCACGGTCAGCACCCTCCACAATTCCCAGTCCAAATATACAACCTGATCAATGGGGGAAACATCTGCCCTTAGACCTGCAGAGCTACTGCAGACCTCCATTGCATGTGGCGCTGGTGCCCAGAGCAGAGCCTCTCTCTGCCTGCTGTCACAAAGCCGTGTCACTGCAGTGACAGCACATGGATGCCCCTCACGCTGGGCTGCTTGTGACCATGGGACCCCTGTCTGGGCACCCAGCAGCACCTAGGCTTGACCCTCTCAGTCAGGGCTTGCTGTAGCTGACAAGGTGGTAGTGATGCTGTCTTTGAAGTCAAGAGTTGGAACCCTGAGATTAATTGGTGTCTGTTTTGGCTATTGCCAAGACTTCTCATTCTCCAGTTTTTAATCCAAGCAAGCATTTTTTTTCTCAACACAGTTCAGGTTCAATATTTAGTGTGCTGTGTCTTTAGTACCTCACAGCTTTGGTGGCTGGCACAAGACACATTTCCAGATTAACTGGAGTATTGTGTTATTCTGATTTTTCAAAATGCACTTTTGAAAGTGAAGCTGAAGGATGCGTGTGGAGTATTTGTTGTAATGGATATCATAAGGCAGGTGGTTCTGATTTTAATGTAGTGCTTTCTAACATCATCTTTCCAAAATGCAGCTTTTCCTGCCTTAGATGTCATTACACTTAGTCAACAGGTAGATGTAAATGAATCAGAGGAAACCAGAGGCTGAGGAGGTCTCTTACACCTCCCTCTAGCACTTTTGAAACTCTCCAGCTGACTAACAAACCACCACTGCATATGAAACAGTCCATGCTCAGACTGAAGCGGCAAGCAGATGGATGCAGTTTAACCTTCCACAGCCAAGCATCCCGCCACTCCAACCAGTTATGTGCCAGGAGATGCTTGTGGAAGTCTCGGGAGCCTTTGCTAACTATCCCAGCACCTGCTGAACCAGGGGCAAGAAGCCTCCCACTCCTGGAGCCAGCCTCTCCTCTGGGCACACGTAAACCTCCCTTGCTGGATACGATTTCTCACAGGAGCTTATGCAAGTATCCCAGAGCAGCATCCCTTTCCCTTGGGTGTTTCCCAGGCTGTGCCACTGTTCCCTATGCCACCCCCAGCTGCCCTGCTGTGCCCATCACATCAGGGGAGCAGTGCCCTGCTCCCCAGGGCTGCCCGACGCTGCCATCGCTTACCTTGGGACACGAACAGTGCCGGGCTCGCTGCCACTACTGCCCTCCCAGCCTGCCGGAGACCCATCCTTTCAGGGACCTTCTTCCCTTCCTCCTCTAATGGGAAGCGCAGCAGCTGTTACTGCTAATACCCACCACCCACAGCAGCTCTCTGCCAGTGCCCAAATCCTCCTTTAATCATATTAGTTTTTCTTGTCACATCCCACCCCTTTTCTTTCCTTTTTTTTTTTCCCCCAAATCTCCAAGCTTCTGCAATGAAAACAAAGGCAACTAGTGGGGGGCGGGGGCCACAGCAAAGTCATGGGGTTTGTGTGGGACACCCTGGAACTCCTTTGCAGAGGTGCAGGATGGTTGGGCTTTTGCTTTGTCATTACCCCCTCCACACACACATCCCCCTTTTCATGCCGAAGCAAAGCAAAGCCACATCAGCTCCCTCCACAACCCCTGAGCAGTGCCCTGTCTGTCATGCTTACATGGGATTAATTTTGGCAGTAAAAGCCAAATTTTGCTGGAAAGGCTGGGAAGTCGCATCCCATGTGCCAGCCCTTCCAGAAGGAGCCATCAACACCCCACAAATCCCCCAAAGCTGGCGCAGGGGGCTAAACATCTGCTATGTGTGACTGTCCCCCGGCACAAGAGCTGTATTTAAGTCCAGGCTGTCAGCCCTGCTCCTTGATCCCAGCTCGTCTGCTGCAGCTGTGCTGGCAGTCAGTCCTGTCCCTGGACTTCCCAGCTCCTCCTGGGATCCACCTCATCACTACAGACTGCTCTGGTGATCGGACTCTCAGCCTACCCCGGCCACTGTCACCAGGCCCACACCACTCACTGACAGTGGCTCGTTGCTCGCAACAGATGGAAATTAGTGTCCAATTCATCATTAGAGCTGCCATCGGGACATGCTGAACAAACTGCTGGCAGCTTGTGGCTGTGAGTAGGGCTGGATGAAGGGAGTTACACCCCCATCAGCTGGCTGGCTTTTCTTCAGCCAACAAGCCCTTAGGACTCATCGTCAGATGTCCCAGGGCCACTGGGAGCAGGGCTCGCCCTGTAGTGCAAGAAAGCTATTTAAGATGGATGGGAAAAAGAGTGCTTGGGATCCTTTAGTCCTCCTCCTCCTCCGCCTTGGATAAATATGTGTCTGATGGCTGAATGAGTTTGTGCTGGTGCTTCGGCTGCTGTCCCAGCAGGACACCACAAAGCTCTGTCCTGTGCCATGCCTAAAGGGAATACACTGACACATAGGTGAGACCGCTGGGTTTGTTTCTGCAGCGCCAGCAGTGCCTTGTATTTAACCTTGCTTGGGGTCTGACCAGTGTAGGAGTCTGTCCAGAGTGGGCACCGTGGTGAACTCTGCCTAGGGCACTTCCCCAAAACCTGGAGGCAAGCTTGCAGTTGCTCCACTTATTAGCACTATTCCCATCAGCCTGCCCCGCTCTACGGCCTATCTTCAGAAGTGACACAAGATGCTGGGCAGGCACTGAGGTACTGCTGCTGACAGCCCAGCTCTCAGCTTTTAACTGGTTGGAAAGTATAGCAACTGGTGACACTGGGCTCTCATCAGCCTGCTCTCCTCTGCACTTCAGAGAGGCCTTAAAGTCACTGGAAAATGTCAAGATGTAATGTCTGTCTAGTACTTTTCTTTCCTTTTGTCAGTGGAAGCAGAGCATCATTCAGGGAAGGGGGGAAAAGTTTGCATTAGTGCTTCTGTTCCAGTTTGTAATTGCCCACACTTCTTATACAGAAGAGAATACCTTTATGCTGTGTCAGTGACTAATCCTTTCCTGAAACCAGCCGGCCTCTTATGGCTTTTCCTTACTAACTTATTCCTAAGCTAAACCATCCCTTGCTTATAATAAAGCAGTCGCTCCAGACCTCTGACAGTCTGCAGGAGAAATGCCAAACACGTTACAGCCATTTGGCACCGCGGCCAGGTCTGAAAACAGCATTCTGTGTGAGTGTGGGTCTTTGCACCACGGGACAGTGTTACAGCATTGCATTGTTTTCTTCAGCTGCTGTCCCAGATCGGGCACATGTTTTCTTTATGCCAGCTCAAGTGAAGACCATTTCTCCACTGGCTTCTACCTAAAAGGGAGGAAATCAGCAAAGAGCAGACACTGAAATAGGAGCGTTGGGTGTTTCCTGGTGCTCCATGCAAAGGTATGGGGAGAAGGGGCTCAAAGAAATGAGACCCAGATCCAACCCCTCTGTAACAGCAGGGGATGTACAGCAGTGCTGAACTGTCTCTGCTCACTTCCAAGGCTGCAGCAGCCTCTGGCAGGGCAGGACATGCTGCTGTACACAGGTTTAGCAGCACCAGCCAGCAGAGCTGCACAACACTGCCTGCTTAATTGCTGGGCTGCTCTGAAACACAGCCTTATGCGGCGTTCATGCTCACTGCCTGCTCTCAAGCAGAGGGACTGAGTGGCTTCAAAGCCTCACTCAGCCCAAATGTCAGAACCTTCTCCTCCTCAGAGATGGAAAAAGCCTGTCACAGTCATTACCGTGACACAAGCTCCGGCCAGCAGCCTCCAAGTGCACGTTCAAATGCCAAGTGACAGGCAGATGTTTGCAGTAAGAAATACAGCCCTCCCAGAGCCTCTGGTTGCATCACCCACCAGGACAGCATTGCCTCAGCCCTCCGTGGCCAGAGCTCTGACCTGCAGGAGTCACTTGAGCTCAGCCGGGCTGTGCACATCGCTCTGACGAGGGTTCCCAGACAGACCACGTGGCACTGCTGTAACTGCAGAGAGGGGTTGCCTTTTTCCTGGCATCAGTCTTGGTGAGTAGGAAGCTGGCAAGGAGAAGGGGGACATAAGACAACTTACCCCCTGACTGTTGTTTTCTCAGCAGCATTTTAATAGCTTGATAATTAAGACAGACTATAAAATAACTTGAAATTTCATTGACAAAGTACATAGAAGGATTATAAGCCCATGACCATCCCAAGCTCTTTGATGCAGAAACTTGGCCATTCTTGCAGATTGCTTCTACATCTCCACATCACCAGGGCACAACAGGGGCAGCAGATGTGAAGCAGGTGCAGTGGAGAGGTAATGTGGACATGGGTGTAAGAAACTCAGAGCTGAGACTCAAAAGCAAGCTGGTTGCTTGACAGGTTGAGAAATGCTTTGCTACTGCAGGATAATAATAGTTTCAACAAGTCAGAAGTCCCTCCCAGTCAGCCAGTGCCCACCTGAGTCCTGTGAACAAAGTTTGAGGGGACTTAGAGATGAATGGGCAGGTTGATCAAGAAGACATCTTGAAGGTGGCAACAGTTAAGTCCAGATCACAAGGAACTGATCATTAAACCACCAAAGTTGGCAGCACCACCTTATTTAAGAATATTGCAAGTCATCTTTTAAACAAAAAGCAGTGGCCAACTGCAAGATGAGTGGTTAAAAACCCGCAGTAGGGTAATGGTAAAAATCCATGGTAGCCCCACAGGGAAAATGGAGAACAATGTCTACAAACTGGCATCTCAGGTTTGACCTGGGCATGTCTGTGGCTCTGTATTTGGGGAAAACAGGGAAAAGAGGATGTTTTTCTGACACTAGTTTGGTGGAGGGCTGGCAGAAGTACTGGCAGATTCTTCCCCTTTTATTTGGATGACTATTGTTGCAGTTCCTCTATCACAGTGCAGTGTGACAGTGATTAAAATGTTACTACTGGGAATGAACTGACATATACACATGCATGCACCATATAATGTGAGATTCCCTTACAAATTCAGCCTAGAGAAAAACCAAAGTTGAGTAATTTATTAAAGAAATAACCTTTTATTTTATTTGGTAACTACTGCAACCTGGGCAGCTGTTCTGCACTAGAGAAAGGCCTGGCAGCAAATAGCTTAATGCTTGCTTTATAAGACAGAGTAAGATGATGAATACAGACAGCAAGTAAAATGAACATGCCTTCAGATGCTGGGCACCCCACATTCCTGTAGCATCAGTCAGAGCCCAGATGGATTTTCCCACAGCACAGGGCAGATGCAAACCCGTCCGTGGAGAGCTGCTCTCCCTTTTCATCACTTGAGCTATTTTATAATTTCTGTCCACCAGAACAACCCTCTGTTCTGAAGGATGTTCTCATGAGAACTTGTTGCTGCTCTGTTAGCTCAAGGCAAGGCCAGGCAGGTGGGAGCTGCCTGTGAGATCCACAGTTTGGGGTATCTGGGGTATCCTGTGGCCAAGGGGGCTGTGCAGATCTGGAAGGCCACAGGTATGAGCTGGCATATTAAAGGTCAGGCATTGCTTTGGTACCATCAGTCAAACATAGGAAGGCTGTCACTTTGCAAACACTTTCATGCTTTCTTGCCTACCATGTACAACCTGCAGCTGAAACCTGCAGCTGTGGCTTTCAGAGCTGGGAAGGAGCCTCAGGACTTAATGGGCAAGTCATACCCAGAAGGGCTCTGAGTAGCTGTTTTGTCATTGTAACATCATGAAAAAGACAGAACTCAAATACATGATGTTCAGAGTGGGTTGCATTAGATTCCCTTTGAACTAGGAACCAGGTGGCAACAAATTGTAATCAGGTGGCAGCTAATTGTAATCAGGTGGCAGCTAATTGGTCATCAGTGGTTACCTTTAAGGCAAAGCCTTCCTGTTTGTATAGGGCACTGTGGGCTTTAGTAGGAACGTGGTTTTTGGCCGTCTCACCATGCAGTAAGTACTTATCTCTTTCTCTTGGACTTGCTTTAATTTTCATGGGATATGTGCTGCTGGTCCCAGCCAGGCTTTTGTTTAATGGAATGTGGCTCAGTTTGTCTTTTCAAGTGCAAGAAGTTTATGGTGGATGTGGAGATGTAGCAAATTCACTTACTGCCCTTCCTAGGATCTGTCTGTGAACTGAATGGGCAGCTGAGGTAGTGGTTGCATGACCTTTGCTTCATGATGTGTCTTCATTGCATAAAAGTACTGACTATCTGGGTGGTGATGCAGCTTTAGCCTTTGAAGTTCAGTCACTTTTCTTTGTTAGTTTTGGATTACTTAATTTTGGGTACGTTCTTCTAAGAACAGTGATGGACAAATGCTTGCAAGTTGTTTAAAGAATGTTCCATTGTCAGTTCTGATCTAGTTGAGCGTGATTTCCAAACAAAGCTGTTTTATTCACAGGCACTAGGGCAAGAGCATCAGGACATGGTAAATGAGGTAACATGAACAATATGAGCACTAGTATCTCATACTGTCTGTTACGTGTGAAGGTACGTTGCCTTTGTAAGAGTGCATTTGTATCTTCCAAGGGGATAAAGGTCTTACAAATTAGATTGAGTTATCAGGAGCTTGTGAAATATACCATGCTACTTTGATGTTTACATACATACATGCAACTCTGGATAGTGTTCTGTGTCCCTTTCTAAAAGCTGCTGATTTACTTCCAAATGGAGTATTGTCCTATGGAACATGTAAGTCAAAATAAATCTAAAAGATAAGTAGAATAGATCCAGTGTGAATATTTGGATGTAATCTGGTTTTGGTTGGATAAAGCATTGGACTGCCTAATTGAAGTCAAGCTTAAATGTCTCCTTGAGTTAAACACAGGGGTTAAATATTGAATTAAAGGGTGTAAAATGTATAAAGGGCAGTGATTGTGGGGATTAAATGCTTAATATCTTTTGCTACTTCTGAAATTTAAATGTTAATTACAACAGCTGATCTTCAATGCAAATTTTCCTGTCCACCTCACATATGGTAAATAGTGACTTCATGATCTGGAATACATTAAAAAAACCCCTTAGCGTGTAAACTATATAGTATTTTCTGTGTTGAGTTTAGTATGTGACTGGACCATCAGCAGAGATTACACTGAATTATGTTCTATAGCTAGATTTACAGAAACAGAACTGCAATTAAGAAGTTAGCAATGCAAACACTTGAGAGTAAACCAAAATCTGTGCAAAACGTGTTGGTATATGTGGGAGGAGAAAAGTGGAGAAAGAAGTTGGGGGGGGGGATTAACCCTGTATTAAAATAAAAAAAAGAAATCAAACCCCCAAAATTCAGACAGTCTCCAGGACTGAAAGCAGACAGAAACCTGCTAGCTATGTACAGATGACAAAGCAAATGAGAAATTGCATGCCCCACTTGGAGGTACACCTTCATTTTGAAAAAAGGAGTCACTTACAGAAGAGCAGGTTGGTGATTTGTCTTACATCCTGGACCTTTTTCAACCCTTGTCAGAAAATGATGCATTGTTGAAGCATATTGTACAGTAGCAACTCTATTTGTGTGTTCTGTCATGGCTTCTGAAGTGCTTCATGTGGAAAGGTTAACTACCAGCTGCAAAATAATTTAGAATTATTTCTTGATCTTAAAAAATGGTAAAATTAAAAATTTGTAACCTAAATTCTTTCCCTTTGATAATTGAGATGCTGTTATTACCTGCTTGCGTTAGAGCTACTGGTCCCTGGGAAGAATGGGCAAATGTTACATTCACATACTTCTCTTGGGTTAATCCATCCACCATCAGAAGTGGTTTTGTTCCTGGAGGCACCACAGACTGTCCAAAGAATAAAGCAGGACTTCAGAAACTCGATTTTAAAAAACTGGCTCAATAACCTGACCGTGAGGTACATTACCCTAACTTAAAAACTTTGTCATGAAGAACAGGAAATTCTGAGTATGTGCCTGTTCAGTGCAGGAATACTCGGGTAAAGAAACATCTGAATTTCCAGAGGTTTTTTTCTTGGCTGGCTGCATGTAAAAGGAGAAAATATATTTTATAAACTGGACTAAGTATCCATGTAAAACTGAGCTGGATTTACTCGCTGTGCTTTGGTTATCTGGGAACATTGCTGAAAAATATATGCAAACGTGTTCCGCTGTCTGCTCAGGTTTCCCCTCCCTAATGCATACCCTATACTATAAGCTTAATGCATTTGTTCTTATTTCTGGCTAGCACATAAAAAGGAGAATATATAGATGGTGCTAGGTTTGGAGGGGAGTGGATGGGAGAAAGAGTGAACTGTCTGAAGAGCATACATATGGCATGTTTACAAAAGCTTTTAGATTCCTAGTCTGTTTTCAGAGTAGCTTTAGGTAATAGTTAAAATTGCTTTTTACTGAAGAAGTCCATTGTGTTTGGTAGAGGAGCACAAGAAAAGGTCACCACAAGCAGAGGTAGGGTGGGGGGTACACAGGCAGGAGGTGAAGCAGCTACTAGCTGTACTGACACACCAACTGAGAGCTCTTCACCTCTGACTGACTTCCCCAGCTGGCACAGAGCTTTCTTTTCACCCTGAAGGCTTTTCTTCCATTTGATTCAATTCTTTCCCCACCCCTAACTGTTGAAGTGTCACTGTTACATCCCTTGATTCAATCCACAATTCAAGATGTTTTGGACAGCTGAACTTTTTACCCGATGACTCTTACTAGACTGGCATTTAAAGCTGACCCTGTGTTTTCCAAAAGGGACAGGTCATTGTCACCAAAACATTAGCATTTCTCTTCCCAGCATCAGTCAAACTTTTGTTCTGCCATCAAGGCAAGGCTGTGATTTGCAAGTACTCCATGCCTGCTTGCCTTCCAATCAGTATTTTTGTAACTGTTAGCATAATTAAAGGAGCTGTTGCTTCAAATTAATCTTGTGGCACTGTTACATGCTTATCTTTTATTTTTTTCTGTACAGTGGAACAAAGCAAATTTTTGGAAAAAAAATAATCCAGAAGTTTACACTAGTTTACATTTATTTAAAAAAAAAATACTTAAACACTTCTGTATTTCACCTGTGGATTATGAACTACAAATCAAGTAGGGCTCATCACTTCAAAGAGGTTCACAAGTACAAAACAGCCTTCTTCTGGCATCTTCACATCCTCCTCTTCTGTGTGCTTATGTACAATACTGAAAAAGAGAAAGTGGCATATGTAAGAGAGCCCTGGTAAATAATGTGCAGAAGCCTGTTGATTTAAAATATCTTATTTCCATGGCTTGTAAATCGACACTATGATGAATCCTGTTCAGCATGAACAAAGTCAGTGAAGTCCAGGTTTTGAAAAATGCTATCAGACTTAAACACTATGTACTACTTTGGTTCAGTAATTATTACATTCATAGCCAAAATACACTCCAGCAGATAGAGGCTAAACAGAGGAAGAACAAAGCCAGTACCCTGCAGTATTATTGAGGGGAGCATGAGAGAGTTCCTAAGCAGCAGAATTACAGGTGTCAGACACTAATGCTGTGATCTTTCAACAAAAGCTGTAAATCCCAAGCACTTAAGGCAAAGCTAATGATAAGCTCTGAAGCAGCAGCTATCTTCCACCTGCATGGCTGGGGATATCCCCAGAACAGATCCGTGCACCACAGGAAATGATATTGTGCTCATAAACCTGGGATGTCTTCAGTTCTCTGTTCAGCCTGTTCTTCAGCCTTCTGCCTCTCATCCATTTGTTTTAACTTTCATAATAGATTACAGATGGAGAATTAATTAAAGAAATAATGTCACTTTGCTCCTTTGCATAACAGTCCAAATGCCTTGCAAAGAGAACTTGGCCTCACTTCAAGGATTATTTCTCCACTCAAAATACTCTTTTACACTGGTGCCATGTTCATTGCTTCTTTCTTTTTATTTCCTCCCTCCTTGCTAACCTCCATTTTCTTCCCAGTAACTTGGTCAAACTTTGCTTCATCTACCTTCTCTACAAGTCTCTTCACATCCGACTTGTGAACCTTTTCTATTTTTAGATCCTCTCCTCCCTGGCATGTCCTGCTATTACAGCCTAACTGATACCACAGAGTCATTCCAGGAGCCTGGGATTGTCCTTGAAGTGCATTAAAATCCACCTACTGCACTGGGATATTCAAAGGCTCAGCAGTAAAGCCTGAGGGATTTTCTTGGCTGGTAGTGAAATCTTTTCTCAAGGATGAAAGTAGCCTCCAGTACCAATAAGGAGCATTCATTCAGTTCTGGACAACTGCATCACCAGAAAATATTACAGTATCACTGTATTATCTGTGCTGTATCACAAATTTATGCAGTAGCTTGTCTAGCAAAACACAAACTTCTGTGGTGCAGAGGCCATCTAAGCAAGCAGTAAATGCAAAAGAGTCAGCCTGTCAAATGACAGAAAATAAGCTCTGAGGAAGGCTAGAAAAGAATGTGTTTCTCCAAATGAACTCAGGTTCAGAGGTAGAAAGGGCCACAGGAATGCAAGAAAGCACAGACTGTAAAAAGTGACTATGTTAAGGTTTCCAAGAGGGCCTAAAACTAATATTCTCACTTATACCTCAGCCACCCCTCAAATTCAGAAGTAAATATCAAACCCCAGTGTTCTAAGGAGCAAGAACAGGAGGAGTAGGAATTACCATTATTTCCTCGGATAAATGCGTCCCCATACTTGTTCTTTAATTGGCCATTTACATACTCTTCAGTCTGTTCCAGAGCTATATTCATATACCCATCCAGACAAGCCAGGACACCTGAAAAGTGACAGTTGGAGAGAATCAGCTTGAAACTCATTTTAAAATAAACAAAAATGCATTGTGTTTGAATAGTACAGGGCGACAACCCAAATCTCTTATCTTTATTACAAACCAAAAGCCCAAGCTTGGCCCGAGGTATTCTTCAAATGATTCAGCTGGGAGAGAAGAATGCCAGGCACTCTGGTAGGAATGTTATCAATTGAAGTAAGAGTTGGGGTGGGTAAAAAAAGAAGTCATTAAGGCAGGACTTCTAATAGATGGACAATTTCCACTTTAAAAGTTTGAGCTGCCCCTTCTCACTTGTGTTTCAAGCCACACACTTAAAAAGAACATGTGACATTAAGAATAAATGGATAAGCTAAGGACAAGACTTGGAAAACTGAGTTATCACTAAACCTTGTGAAGAATACAGCTTAAAAAACCCTTTTATTACAGGACACATACACCCCCAGATTACTTGTGTAAGGAACTGAATGTGAGGATTAACAGATGTAAAGAATTTCTCAGATAATGCCATCTGATTTGTTAATAGTGCACATAACACAGCTTTTTACAAGCTGTTTTATGTCCCTCTTGCATGTGTGTTTTCCTGACTTCACCCTTGCAGCACACACAATACTACTAAAACTATTTTTCCTCTGTTTGAAAAACACTTAGCTATTTACCTGGCAGTAAAACTCAAAATATAGTATATTGGCTGTACTTGGGGAGAGGGAGAAAACTCCAGTCTGAGAATCCTCCTCTAGGACAAATACTCATTTTTCAGAAGTGTTACTGTAGTATCTTCCATATAATAAATAGGAATTCAAATTGTTCTGCCAACTTCTCATGGTATAAAGATTATTTTCCTTTCTGTTTTTCTTTCCTGTTTTCACAGACAAAAGAAAAACTGACTGCTCACAAAATACCACTAAATGCACCAAAAACTCCAAACCAAACAAGGGTCAAAACTCTTTTCCAATAATCCTGAGTGCTCCACGCAACAATAGAAAATGAAAATGTTTGTCTAGAATGAAAATTGGACTGTGTGGATTTACCTAAGCCACCACTCAGTAGGTCACAAATGCAGTACTTTCAAACTGTTTGGTTCCTAGTTCATGGTTGTTTCATTCTCTCCCTCCCTTCTTTTGTTCCTACTCTTAGGCCAGTAATGGCATCAAATATTGTAACTGCCCATCTCTCTGTATGTAGAAATGTTGTAATGTACAAATCCATATGTACACACAGAAATTGTACATTAATATACCACTGATTACTTTCCCAGGGCATGTGCAGCACTGGGCAATGAATCAAGACATTTTAGTTACAGATCAACACTTGCATTAGGCTTGTGTGTGTAGTGGCTCAGAGGGTGGAAGTACCAACATAAAATTAACAGCATAGCCTGGGGGAGAATCTCTAAACACATCTGCAACAAAAGCCTGAGATGCTGTTTCTTAAATGTTTGGCTTTTCCAAGTGTTGGTCACATTTCTGCAGAAAACAACAGTGTGTGTTTTTTTCAAAAGAAAACAGTATACAGATTTTAAACCACAAGATCACATCAAGTGGGAAGGATGGAGAGCATAGGGAAATAAGGAAGGGAAGTGGGGGGGGAATTCAGTACAATAATGGTGCTCAAGGAGCTCTGGTTCAATTCCTGGTAGGTCTGACTGCAGGCATGCCAAACTAGCTTTGTGGAGGGAAAAGTGGAGTAGTTCGTCTACAGCATTTACAAATGGATCTCACCAAGTAGGAGATAGCAATGGTCTCAAAGCAAATAGGAAGTGCATCAAAAACCCAAATCTGGTTTAGCCCTGCCTTGTGTGCACCTTCGGGTAAATTACTTGCTTTAATTGACTTTAATGAGCTCTTTCAACATTCTCCTGCAAGAAAGCATTTACGTGCTTTAGATGCAGTGAAGTTTTTAAGCCACCAACCCCACCTGAAATGCTCAATGTGTTTCTCAAAGAAATGAGACTGCAAATTTTGTCATCTGAGCGACATTAAAGAGAAACAGCAAGGGAAAAGGAGGCGCTGCTGGCTCTGTCAGTGAACAATAACAATTTAGAACTGTCATAACACAGACTCCTTGTCACAGCACAAATGAGCCTCTTCTCGCAGGTGCCAGGCTAAACCAATTGAAGTAAACCTATCTGAAACAGTGCTCTGTGGCAGAGCCATAATGTTTAAGTTATTACAGAATGAAATCTCTAAACTGTGCACAATGGAAGTTTTAATTAAGTCTGGATATTACTACAAAAATTGGACAGGTCAATAATGGGAGTAGGACCAGAACGTTTCACTGCACAGAAAAGTTTTTAATTTACTAGTTAAAAACATCTATAATCCTATATACAGTGCATGAAGGGATACAGGTAGGCTGAATTATTCTGGACTAAAACTGCTGGACTGTGTTAAAATGAAGAGGGTGTAGAGCAGTGAAAGCTACACTAAGCTTTCTCCTGTATCCCTGTGAGTCTTGGTCCAACACAGGTGTTTAACCACGAATGTAACCTTCATCTCTTGTGTAAAAGCCACCTTATGACTGACAGCACAGTTAACTTTGAAACTTTTCTGGACCAAGATCTCTGCTAGGAATTAGAGAACAGAAGGGTGAAAAAGAAGATAGTTCCAACAATGGTTGCTATCAGAACACTGACAAGGGGGCTGCCTGGCCATTTTAGGAGTTGTAACTCCAGACAATCTTTACAAATGTCAGTTTAGAAACTCAGAATTACCCCATGACTCCAGTTTAGTCACCTGTGACTAAGGACAGTAATGATGCAGATCAGTAATTTTAATCTCTAAATCCACCGTTAGCATCCTTTTCATTAGTTTCTCCAGAGCTGATTTTATCCATTTTTAATGTCACCATTCTGAGATCTGTATTCACATACTCCAAGATTCTGGATCACACTGGTTTTGCTTTTCAAAATCAGTGCATCTATTCCAGCCTCCCCAATCAATTACTTTACTCACTGTGAGACACAGACTGAGAACTTACCTCGATAATCAACTCCAGAATTTAATTTTACGACAACTGGCCTGCCGATGATTTGTTTTAGGAAGTCACTCGGGGTTTGCTTCCGTAGACTCATCTTGATCTCCTCTGGTAAGCTGAGAAGGTAAGGGAAAACATTTGGCTAAGCAACAGGCTCCCATATTGGTTTAAATGCTCCGTACAGACACCCAGACCCCTGATTCTTAATACTTTCAGCAGGAGAGAATATCAAAGGAGATAAAAGCAAAACCTTAAGCGTTGAGGTGGAGACTCCTAAAGCCACTGCATTAAAACTTATCTCTGGCATTTCTATAAGTCCTGAAATCGTTACTAAGAACCCTTGCTTGCCTCTTTTAAACTTCCAAGGCCTCCTCTGCAACACCTTTTGCTCAATGTTTTACTGAAGTTAGAGAGCCGGCCCACAGCGCTGCTGACTGCCCGTGGGCGTGGGGGCCGCAGTCTGTACCTCTCTATGCACACGGATCCGCGCTGGAACAGCAGCAGCAGCACTTCTGATCCCGGCTCGCGAGCACAGGCAAAGAACCAGCTTGGGAAAGGGCGCCTTCAAACGAACCGGCTGAAGTCGCGGCCTGCGATTAGATCAGAGACCCCCGGGGCGCCTTCAGCACGCAGCACCACAACTCCGGCGCGCTGCCAGGCCCTCCCTCGGGCCCCATGCCCTCCGCCCCTGCTCCGCGGCCTCTGTGCCCGGGGGTCGGCCGCGGGACCCCCCCGTTCCCAGCGGGCGGGCAAAGGCCCCACACACCGCGGGCCCCACACACCGGGCCCGCACTCACCGCTCCCGCCGCGCCCCTGGCCCCGCCCCGCTACGGCGGCCCGCGAGGGACAGCAATGCTCGGGAACGGCCGCGCCGGGGGCAGCCCCCCTGTGCCCCCCCGCAGCCCGGGGAGGGCTCCCTCGCGTCCGGCCGAGGGTTTCATGGGGTGAGGGAGCTTAGAGAGGGGAAGAGAAAGGATTCCTTGAGGGGGAAGGAGAATTGTTTGGGCTGGGGAAGACCCCTGAGGTGCGGTCCGTGAGGGAGCCCCGCCGTGCGGAGCAGGCCGCGGCTCTGGTGCCGCATCGGGCCTTCCCTCGACCCCCTCAGGTCAGGGCGCTCCGAAGGGGTCCTGTCACCCTGCCTCGGTGAGGGAATCCCCCCAGTGCCCCGTGTCAGCCAGCACGGGGTTGTGTCGCGCTCCGGCGTGGCCCTGTGGGTTCCCGAGTGGCCTTGTCTCCCGTGGGCCTCGGGTGGGCACCTGGCCCGCGTCCCGGGGCCGCGCTGGGAGGCACTGCTTGGCTCATGCCGCAGAGGGGTTCGCGGACAGAGAAACTAAGGTTGGGGTTTTTTGTCGTTGGTTTGGTTGTTTTTTTTCCAAATGTCACCTGGGGAAAATGCGGCACAAAAAGGCTGAACTCATCTCCTTCTCCCCCGTCTTCTCACCTGTAATTGTCTCCTTTCCCCCAGGTATTTTTTTTTAAGGGATGTGGTACTGTGACAGGAGTTAATTGTCCGTGAAAGCTTCTGGGCCGGATTTTTTTTTTTTAATTTTTCCATTATTGATTTCGTATCTTGCCGAAACTCTCAATTCTTGTGATACGAAGAAAGCATACCGTGGCTTTTCAGGATACGGATTTGTGTTCTCACTTCCTTCCAAAGTTGTTTATCTTATCTTTTTGAACACGTGTCCAGTTACAATTTTTCCCCCAAAGCTTGGGCTAAAAGGCTTTAAGAGGGCAGGGCTGCAAGCCTGACCTCATTCACCTGCCTGTCCCAAAGTTCAAGCACAGACACAGGCGAAGTTGGGCCACACCATGCCCGTGTTTCCAGGCAACCATCATGTTAATCAGGAGCATCCAACTGTGCTTGATTATATCTAGTACTTGAAGCAGAAAAGGAACATAAAATAGTTACTCCAGGGAGCAGGCTTGCAAAGTTTTATTTGGCTGCCTGGCTTCAGTGAGTAATGTTTTGATAAGGAAGTATTCTGGTTTTCATTGTTATCGATCTCCAGTATAAAGATTGGGCAAATAGAGTTTTCATGCCTGGGCTGGTAAATTTTCATGGCAATTTTGCAAATCCAAACAGGGACCTTTTATGTTTTGTGAGCCTTCCTCTTTGTTTTATTTCTTATGAGTTTGTCTTCAGAGCTTGTTTTTCTTTTTTTTCTTTTTTTTTTTAGCCATTAGAACCTGATGAGTTGTTTTGCCTTCTGCTCAATAGTTGTCTTTCTAGCTAGCTGAGGCATATCCTTAATTACGGTTTCTATATCTTTTTTTTTGGTTGTCTGCTGTCAGTCAACAAAATCCTTCTGCTTTCCAGCTTCATACCCTATTAACCTCACAAACACAGCTAATTTTAATCACGGACACTGGGATTGGCAATTTTTTTATCCTTAGTTCCCCTTTTTCAAAGTTTGAGACCAAGTCATGAAGCCAAATCTTAGGTAATTTTTCTTGATTTGCCATAGGTCTCAAAGCAGCCTGATGTGCTGTTCCTAGAGGTAAATTAAGCTTTCTGCAGTAAGGCATATGTTGCTGAGCACTGAGTGTAGTGTGATTTGCACTTGGGAAGACAATTCCCACCTTGTACATTCAGGAAGATCACGTCATCCCATCAGTTATTAGGCAACCTAAAGAATGTGTTATTTCTTGAGTCACAAACCCCCAGTGACCTCACTAAGGTGGTCTTCAAAGGATTTAGGTAATCTGCACTCAGTGGACTCCTTAAGGATTCCAAAGCTTCAAGACTGAAAATCAGATATCACTGGCTAATTATTATCTTTTGTTTGTCTGTCATCTGGATGGAAAAGGATTTTGATCTAAAATGTTGCATACCTGGCTATCACTAGATTCTTTTAAATACTGTATTGCTTTATTCTTTCCTAGTGTACTGTGACAGAACTTTTTCAGCTGTGTAACTCATGGAAATCAGTGAGATACTGCCCTTGCATTTTAATCAAGATGAACTTGAAAGGTGAATGTTGTAAGTGGTAGAAATTATTTATAATTTGGTAATAAAAGTTTATGTCTAGCACTCCAAATTTCACACATCTGCTATGTGCTGGCCTTGAGATATAGAACAATTGCAATTGCCTTTACATTTGGCCTCAGTTGAGAGGTCATAAATTACAATGATAGAGTTCGTAGCCGTTCCCAGCTCACAAAATTTCCATATTAACATCTTCACCTCAAACATAAATGGTTACAAAGTTACAAAGAAAAGAGTTGTGTTGGCGTCTGTCAACTGAGCTCAATGATGGAAGTCAGTGGATCGTGTACTATTGCTAACTCTTAAAGCATTGTGGAATCCTTGTTCAGAGGACATAATTAAAACTTTAAAAATTAAATGGGATTTGACAGTCTCTCTCACTCATCAGTGCAAGAAAACCCACTTCAAAGTTAGGAAGGTTTTTCTCTGCCAGCTACTTGAAATAAAAGCATTTCCATAGGGTCAGGTGGCTACAAACACAGAATGTGTCAGGAGTGTCCAATTTTTCTTGTGAATTGCACATTGTTTATGTAAGTTAAATGCAGATGAAAAACAATCCAGATGACAAGAGAGTGTCTGTGGCAGATTTTGAATTCAGCCTACACAATCCCCAGCTACAACCAAGAGATGAAAAAAAGCCACAATCTTTAAACAATTCTCACCTGAAACTTGCGTCAGAGAGGACAAACCCACTCTGGACACAATCACAGCATACCCCAGGAATTTAACAATCAACTTGAGTGCCTTTTTCATCTAGGAAAAAGGGTTAAAAAATTATTGAAAATTATCCAGTAAAATAAGAGGTCAGGATTGAGTTCAAGTCCAGGGAAACATTTCTTGTTCAGAGCCTCTGAGAGTGAGGAAACAGAAGGGGATAACAGGCTCCATGAAGTACTGTTGAGGTGGAAGGAGCTCTACAATTCAAGATTAGCACTGCTGTTGCAGGGTTTCCTGGGTTTGAAAGGAGGTGTCACAGCCTCCATGCCCCTCCGTCCCTTCCTTTTTCCTTCTGGAGCTGTGTTATTTTGCTATGATTTGTGCTACTTAGAAGTCTTCTTCTGATGCTCTGGGAGTGAGGAGTAGGACATTAAGGAATTGAAGGGTGTAGGAAGAAGCAACAGAAAGGAATTATTGGGACCTCTCTTTTTCCTCCTCCGCAAACCTCCTGGTGAACAAGGAACTGTCAGAAGGTCTTCAGGGAGCTGGCAAGAGTAATGTGAGAACTCAGCCTGAGGCTTTCTATCTGTCTCCTAGACTTTCAGTTCTGTACAAAGGAAAGGGAAGATCCTTAGAAAGTTTTAGAGTTCACTTAACTCCCTCCAAGCTCCTGTGTACCTGAGGGATCAGCTTTTCAATGAGGTTTGATATTCCCCTTTGCATGCATTTGGATGGGAGAGTTCAAGCCTTTCAGCATTTGAATGATAGTCTATCTCTGCCTATACAGTAAAAGACAAAAGATGTTTTTCCCCATAAATGAAGGCTTAGTTATCCAACATTGTTTTCCATTCCATGCTAAGGTGGTCAGAACTGTGATTTCCTGCCATGTTCTCAACTAAAAAGTTAATGCATTTTTAAATTGACTCTTAGTCAAAAAGCTTTGTGTTTGTGCTACAGATTTTTAGATAGAACCACCTCACAAAGTTATGTCTTCTTCAAGTTCTTGCACTGTGATCAACACCTTGAGATGTTCATCTACTCCTATATGGATTAAGTGACATGATGACCTTTTGTCACATTTCTCTCTCCTACTTTCTGTCCAGTTAAAATATAGTTTAACCAATTCTGTCAAAATTGTATTTTCTACTAAGTAAAGGCTGGAAGTTCCACTTGGTTGCTTTTTCCACCACTTAGCTAGATTCTTTCCTAAAATGTGATGGAATTGGAACAGAGCTTTTTTGTGCTTAGACTTTCTCAAATATTTACATCAAAGTAAATGCACATTCTCTATTTTTTTCCAGTGTGACATATCAATGCCAGAAGACATCTCAGTGTAAACTTCTCCATAGCCAGTTCAATGTTGCTAATTCAGTACTTTAGGTTGAAAACTCTGTGTCAAGTTTAAGCAGAGACATGAACTGAAGTGGTTACTTGAAACTGGCCTGCTGATGTAAAGCCATCTGCAAGGTTAGTTCCCAGCTCCTCAGAAATGCTTCTGATACAGACTTGGGGATATGAAGTAAACACGAGGCAGCTCTAATTTGTAGAGTGGTGAAAGCAATCCATACCGTGTTCTGAAATTCAGTGGAGAAGGAAGATTAAAAAGTGTTCAGCCACCTTTCTGTCCCTTTCTGTGACCCTTTCCGCTCAAGGGCCCAGCTGTTACTCTAGGGAAGAAGTATCATCTGACTCCTAGGATAATTAGGTCTCTTCATGGGAAGTGACTGCTTCTGCTATCACTCAACTTCTTCCAGCCTCTCAACTCAGTTTTTCCACTTATCTCCACAAGTATTTCATATATGGGGGAAATTTGTGTTTGCCTCTCCTCAGAAAGATCCCAAGAGCCTTTCCATGGATTTCTGCAAGCAGTGGATTAAGGATCAAGCTTAAAATAAATTGAGTGGGGTTTTTTTCCATCCATGCATTTCAGTCTTTCAACAATTTTAAGACTTAAGGCTGAGCCCAGCAGTGCCACTTCCCTGTATGGAGCAGGCAGCACAATTTAATAGTTGTAATAGGAGCAAATGGAGTTTTATTGACACAGACCACAGCATAAATATATATATATATAAAAGTATGGATAACTGGGAAATCCAAAGCATTTGCTGACACATACCAAGAAAAAATACTAGAAAATGAAGACATGAAAAAAAGAGATCAAAGTCTCAAGCTCTGTACTTGGGAGCCTTTAGGTTTGTTGCTACATTATATTTGTCCAGTACAGAAAACCCACTTAGACATTACTGAAATGCAATTAAAATATAATAATCAAATGTTAGAGAGAAAATAAGTATACAAAGATAATGCAGTTTGTCTATGCGAGGAGCACCTTCCTGGGTATTAGCCAGACTGGAAGGCTCATGTGGAGGCTACCAAGTCCACGCTTACTCTGCTGATACACATCATTGTGTGTGAATACTGGAAACAGGCAAAAATAGTGTTTGTTGTAACTCAAAATACCTGGGTTCTCATAAGCCTCTGCCAGAGGCTTCCAGTGTGACCTTGGGTGAATCACATCCTCAGTGGCTCAGTTCCCACAGAAATTTGATTAGATGGAAGCAGCTATTTTTATTAGTATAAATTATTTCTGAAGTGGAGGGAAAATAGGAAGATATATGTAGAAAAATCTCAACTATTCCTAGTTTCAGTGGTATTAAATATTTAATCTACTGTTAATCCATGATGTGAAACAATTAAGTATTTAAAATAATGGAGATTAGGGTATAATCACTGTGTTCTTTCTGTGCCTTTACTAACAGGAAAGCTCAATTTCTTTAGAAAAAAAATGCAATTTGATGTCAATGTTACGTCACTCTTAGAGCATTTGTGAGCTAGCCCAAATTTTTGGCCATTGACTAAAAAAAAATCATTATTTCTGAGGTTGAGGGAATGAAATGGAATGTGATTCTTTTGTAATGGACAAACAAAAATGGGTGAAGTGAAAAGGGAGGACTATAAGCTGTATGTATATGAAATAATCAGTTTTGCTAGGAATAGAACAAAAGCATAAAGTTTCATATTAAGTCAAAAGTTAATTTTTAACAGAGTACGTTATACAGCTCTCATTTATTATGAATTCAGTGGATACACTAGTGAAAATAAAGATGCTATCTATAGATACAGATCTGTCAATCTGCTGTGACTGCCTGTGACCCAGTCTCCAGGGCCTGCAGTTTCACAGGTAGCATAACCTCAAACACAATGTTCAGATCCAATTCCCTGGTGCTCACACATGCAAGAAAATATTCCTATACGCTTTAGTTTTGTCTGCTTTTATAAGAAAAAATATATTACTGGAAAAATGATGTCAAACAATACCGAAGGTTAGGTACCAGCTCTCCCATATCTGCAATAACAGGTATGAAGGAATGTTATCTTCTAGGAGAGCGGAATGATGCAGGACAACTGACTCACAGTTCCACAGGCTGGTTTATGCCTTTCAGGCAAAACTGCCGTCTGTCCCATCAGTGCAGCTCCACTAGGCCTAGGAATTGGAGGAGCTTTAGGGCAAAACCAACACTCACCTTTTCTCACTCACCTGTTCCCACTTCAAAACTTTAAAGGCCAGTAAAGTGCCTGTAGCAATTCAGACCACCTGGCATTAAAAATTGCACCCTTGCTGCTGCTGGACCTGCATGGATTTTGAAAACAGTGGAGAATGCTAAGAAAGCACTCAGAATAGACAAAGTCTGTGACTGTGGAAATGCAAAGGTTCAAAAGGCTCTTCTGAGCAGAAGACAGATGATACAGAAGCCTGATCAGTCCTTGCAGGCTTTTGTGGCTAGGAAGGTGTTGATAACATTGCTGTAAAAGGGGTTATAAATCCTTATGATTTGGATCATTAAAGAACTACAGCTCTCATTACTTCCCTCTGCTCTGCTCTACATCAACAGATGACTTCACTCTACAAAGCAGAGAAAGAAAATCCCCTCTGCATTCAGGAGAAACTGGAAGGTAAAGAAGCAAGCTGTGTTCATACCGTGCATCGCTGTTCTTCAGTTTCTTGTTTCATTTCACTTCCAGCTCCACTGAGTGACACGGGATCTTGGTTTCTTCTATGGCATATGTGCAATCCTCTGGTCTCACCTTATCAGACCCTATTGCAACCATGTCATCTCCTCAGCTACTATGTTTTTCCTAGGCATTCACCTTCCTCATCCGAATAATTTTTGTCACTTTTTTTCTGGTTTTCTTGGGGGGGAATTTGGTTTGGTTTTTTTTCCCATGGCTTTCACTTGAGTGTAAGTCTACTTGGAAGTGACATTAGCAATTGATTTCACATAATGCACACAGGACAGCCTAAATATATATTTCTGTCTGTGGATACAGGGTTCAGTCATTAAAATCAATGCCCTGGAGATGAAAGGCTTCATCGTCCATAAATAACTCCCGAGCTACTCATTTCAGCTGAAACAGAGTATCAACAATGGAGTATGTCATTTGGAAGATGAAATTGGAAAATACATGTGCTATGCCCATATGCTGAAGCTTCCTCAACTGGAGGGAATTCTAATGGAAATGGAGAATAGCAGTGAGTTAGTATTTTCACACAAAATGGATAAGGAGATTTTTTTGTTTTTTTTTTATAATAAAGAAGTATCTGTGATAATTTTAGCCCATTATTGAGTAATGAATAATAAATTAATAATTATGTGCCATGTAAACAACTCAGGGTTACACCAGCAAACAATGCAAATTTCCAGTTTTAAATGAGCAAGTCAAGTGTCAGACAGCCTAGTCCATAGATGGAGGATCTGTTCTTACTTTTCTTGCTGAGCTGCTCTCAAATGTTAAGACAGGTCATCTCACCTCTCTGTGTCTCACTTCCTCTTCTGTAAAACAAGAAGAATGATATATCTAAAGTGCTTTCAGATCAATGGATGAAAACTTTATGCCATGGCAAGGTATTGTTAATATCCTAATGGTGCCATGAGAGACAATGATCAATAAATAGTTGTATTTTTCTTCACTGTTTAGGAGGTATTATTCTACTGACTGTATTTTGTAAAGTCATATGCATGACAGGTGAATGTTGTCGCTTTCTTGCAGAACATACAAGTTTTTTTGTATCTATATGATATAAAGATGAAAAACAGGTTAAATTCTAGTATGTCATTTCTCTCAAGGCTGGAGGGCCAAAGTCAAAGGGAAAATCTAATGATTTACTGCATGAGCAAGTGAAAAACCTATGCATTAATAAATTCTACAGGACTGTATATTCGTGCTTTATGCATATTATTTTTTAAGCTTGATTTTTTTTTTAGGAATTAAAATAAAAAAGATTGCTTTCAGAAATTGCCCCACATCAAGTAATCCATGTTTAAGGAATCAGGTATTTATTTTTAAAGTAACCTCATTACTACCAGACTACTTTTTCCTTTTGACAGTGAAGCAGAGTGCTTATCTTCCATATTTTCATAATGAAATCTCCCAAGCACAGGATCCTGTGGCAGATTTACAGCCTGCAAGCAGCAGAACTGACAGGCATTTTAATATGAAAGGAGATATGATGTCTTTAATGTACAGTGATGTCACTTCTAACAAGGTAGAAGCGTGCTTTTTGCACTGCAATCACCATAAGAAGTGAAACCTGTCTGCTTCAGGAGTCACCTTTTAACCCAGGAAAAGGTCACAAATAATAGAAAAAAGACAGGACTCTGCTTACTCAGGTGGAAGGGCACGCTGATGTTGGAGAAGCAAGGCTATTGTGGATGTGCATTATCTCCAGGAAGTTGAAGCTACAAATAGTCTGGCTAGAGCTAACCTTGAGATCTGAAAAGGAAAGGATAATGAAAATCCTCAAGGGAGTGTTAAACTGAAAGCTAGATTGCCTGTTGACCACCTTTTTTCCTTTTATACAGCATTGATTGGACCTAATAACTGGAAGGTGTTATTGACAGCAATATAGTCCACCATTAAGTGGACACATGATTATTTCACCCAGAGAAAGGACAGGAACCCAGTACCCTAACTCAAGTATTTCATTCTACATTAGGCCAGTGAATTTACTGTTTTTTCTATTAAATATTTGCCAGTGATTTTAAAGGCTGATTTAAAATATACCTTTCTTAAATGCACCTCCGGCTCCTGACTCAAGGATTTTATCATGTCATTCTGAAGTTGAACCATTCTTAAACATCACATACAGGTATATAAGATTAAAAGTCCATCAAATAGCAAGAAATCTCAAAGTCCAAGAAGGATGTTGTGTTAGCATTAGGCTGGTGACTTTGGTTAAAGACAGGAAATTAAAATACACTGTCATATATATAGATATCTCCTGAAGGGAGATGTTTCCTCTAAAATTTCAGAAAATCAACTTTGGATATCATGTCTTTCAGTATTTTGGCAGTTTGATCTTAGAGAGATTGTAATAAGGAGGAAAAGAATAACAGAAGAAGTAATTCCGTTGTTTTCTATTATCTTTTCAGAAATCTGCATTTTAAATGAAAATGATTTTCAGGAGGATCTGAACCATCTTGTTCTCCTAGCTGGGGTGCTGGGGCACAGAAACAGTGATATTCAGGTAAGGTAAAACAAGGAGCAAATACGTGTTGGCCAATCTGTATAGCGTTGTCCCAAAAATGAGGCATCAGTGTCAATACAGCTGCATATCTGTGTGTCTTACAAAATCAGAAATCATGGTTGGGCTCTTGAAGGTGCATGTAATATTCCACAGCTAGTCCTGTATTGTTTTGAATTAAATTTTTATGAGTATATTCTTAGAGGTGATGTGATTGGTTTTAATTTACTTTGAAACAGGTGTCTCTCTTCAACCCTCTTCAAAATGGAGGGAAGAGAAACCGCAGTTTCAAGTTTACATGTGAAAATAATCTACTCACATTTCAGTAGGAAATGTGAAAAATACTGGCAGTATCAGTGAATTACTCTCCCCATTTTAAGCTGTTCTTCCAACAGCAAAGGAACACTTCAAAGATAAGCCCTGTGTATGCTTAGAGACATGATAATATTTTGATTGTATTTTCCAAAAAGTAAAAATAGTGGGAAATGAGATACAATGTGATAACTGCTGTAGATCCATAGATCCCTGAAAAAAAGTAAATAAATTGGATGCCATTAAGGTAAGGTAATGGTTTGAAAGGTCCTGGAACAGGTTTTAAACATCCTGTGTCTGGAGAGGAAGGCAGCTTGGCAGATACAAGTCGTGAACTGCTTCACTTTCCGTGCTACCTTATATCTGTCAATATATTGGTTATGGAGCTGTGCCAAGGCCAGTCTCAAAAGGCAGACTGTCACACTTCTCAAATGATGAAACCTCCCTGAGGGTACAAAGAATTCAGGGACACAAGCTGATGGATAGGAGCAGCACTGCAACTCTAACATTTTATGGCCAAGTTCAACAAGTGAGGCCTTTAATGGATAATTGAATTGATGAAAGGCTTACAGTTGCCCCGATTAAGCTTGTTCTTTCTCCATATGTAAGACTCAGGGTAGTTTAAGCAAAAATTGAAGAAGAAATTCAGGAGAGAGACATTCATAAGCTCTTTGAAAATTGGTCTCGCATGAAAAGCTTGCCATTTGTTGTTACTTGTGCCGTTTGTCCACACAAAGAGTCCTATTGCCCAAGAAGTGCTATTTGCAGCAGCCTTTTTATTTTTTGTCTTCTAACTAAGGATTTGTAAATATTTTTAGAACATGTCTCGCTGCTTCATGACTCATCCCCCTTACGATCTTTGGTATTTTTCCCATTTGCAATTGTGTAGCATCCCTGTGGCATATGGTCACCTGGGAAAGTATTATTAGGGAAGAAATTAAGGGATTTTAGCTGTTTTGAACAGCTCTTGGAAGGTAGAAACGTGTAAGAAGAGCCGCATCAAAGCAACATTTTTCAATCTCCTGCATTACATCAACCAATCTCATTGTTTGTGCTTTCCATTCTGTATCCCTCTATTCTATCTTTGTTCATAACTGGATTGTAAACTATCTGGGGAATGTGCTTTGCCTCTGTGCATTCTTATCCAGTGCCAAGTGCGAGAGGGTGATGGTCTGTGACTGGGATCATTAGGTGCTGTGATAATACAATTTTCAAGTAATTGTATATTGGACCAGGAACTCGTAATATCCTTCTGATGAGAGGAAACTTAAGGGCTAAATAGCTTTGCTAACTGCCTTTGCAGAACAGCCAGCAGATATCTAACCAAGTATTTAGGTAGGCAAGACACACCTTTGAGTGTAACTAGACTTAGGAAGGATGGCCTAATTCTTCAAGCCTAAACTTGGATTTACCACTGGAAGTATTAGCAGAATAATGCCATGAGAGTGTGAGGGTACAGTCAGGAGCAGACCTGGTTTTTCACAGCTCAGCAGTACATCATGTCCTGTGTGAAATTATGAAAGTTATTGTGAGATTCCTTAAATAATCTTAATAGAAGTTACATTCCACAAATGAAACTTATTATTGAATAACACTATCCATGTTTGGCTACTATAGGATACAGCTGAGTGATGTAACAACTTAGAGATTTCTGATTTGTCACAAGACCTCCAGATTGCTGTCAGGTTTCAGGGCAATGACTGGAAATAGGCCAATTTCGATCACTTCTCCTACTGTATTCCTGTTATCCTTCAGCTGTTAAGGCAGTAAGGGAAAGGGGCACTCAATCTATACCTGAGCCTGTAATCAGTAGGATAAATAGGATGGCAGCCACTTATTTTCAACATCAACTACATGGTTTGCCTGTACAAAAGCTTCATTTTTTTGAATATTTAATTCCTGGATTGCACTTCTAGAGTCAGCAAGCTACCAAGAGAATCTGATGTTGACATCTTCACTTGGCAATGCCTATTGTTTCATTTGTTCTTGGGCTGCACAGTCAGACAACATCCTTGCTGGACCAGGACAGTCAGATGTGGCCAATTAATCTGCACTAATCAGTCTGAGTCTTATGTAAGTAACTTAGTATGGCTTACAAGTTACAAGACTTGACTAGCAGGCTTACACTCTCTCCCTAAATATATATAGGTATATGCTGAGTATTCTGAGAGACCTTTTAGAAAAAAGATATATTTAATTCACTCTTTATTTATATGTATGTTCAGTGCAGTTGCATATTTGCACTACTCTCACAGTATGAGGTTTATGAAATAATATACCATATGCTTAATTTTTTTTTCTTTAAAAAGAGTTGGGTTATAACTGCAATTTTTTTCTTTCACTCAAACTGTTTTTGTATTCTTTCCCCACATGTGGCATCATTCGCCATTCTGGTTAATTAACCAAATTGGTGAGAATGTTTGACTTTTTAAAGCACCTTCTCTTTATGGAGAATTAAAGGTTATAGCTGGAACACTGGCCATCCTAGCCCAGTCATTTCTAAGTATTTTGTTAATTTTTCCTGGTTAATGGTCCTTTCAAGTTCAGATTGCATGATCACTTCAGACTTGCATCAAACACTCCTTAGAAATAGCAGCTCACAATGGGCAAAAATAACCTATTTCCTTCAAGCAGTGTAGCTCTGTCTGTGAACTACAGGCATCACATGAAGATTGATTAAAGTTCTGCTGACACTTAATGCAAAATAAAAGAAATAAAAATTGCCCTCCTTGCCTGTCTCAAAGGATAGCTATCTCAAATTTAGCCACTTGTTTCTGAGATCAGAGGTGGCTGCTTCTGTTTATCAATTAGGGTACCAGTGTTTAGAATACATCCAGAGGATGATGGCGACGAGGGAACACAGTCATGGCTCCAGAGGAGCACATTAGTATTAACCTCCATGCTAGGTCACACGCCACCCCCTTTAATGAGGGGTGTTAGGGCTTCCCAGACAGGTGCATCTTGAGCTGAAAAGTAACATGACCTTTTCTACCTTATCATGTCAGGTGGCAAATTCAGACCACAGTGGGCTGAAAAAGGCTTGCTCAGCACTGCAGATAATTTAATTCCTCAGTCATCTTTCCTCTTTATCTCCTGTTGACATGCTTCAGACTATAAAACAATAACAGAAACCATGTTTAGATAAATATAAACCTTATGAAGGTGTACAGTGGGCTTTGTTCCCTTCCCCTTGTTCACCTCTGTGAACTGCAGAAGGGAGTGCTGATGGTAAAGAGGTAAGAGATGAAACCTGCAGTGCACTTTGGAGTCCACCCATTTGTGTCTGACAGACCACCTTCAAAAGCCTCAGCAGCCTTGCCCTCCCTAAGTGCAAGCCCATAGGATTTTGGAGGGGGGCTGTTGGTTGTGGGTGGGGGTATACGAGTTTGACTTAGTCCTTTTCTGCATGGTGTGATTCTGTCAGTCTGTGTTCCCTTGGTGTTTCTATTTTTAAATATTACATGCATGTCTCCAGAAAATTACCTATGTAAGATTAGAATGAAAAGTTTCCTGGGAACCACCACCTTGCTATCTGTTCCACAATGGGCTCACTCATAAAATAAGCTTGAAATATACCCTTTTTCTCTTCTGGTTTTGGAGGATAAAAGCCATTGATTTCATTAGCCATCAGTCAGGGACAAAACAGCTCATAGATCTGAAAGTGCTGAATCTAAGTATCATTATTTATGGCTGGAAGGCAGCATGATTCAGTGAAATATGCTGCTTTCCCCCAGGATTACCACGTTGAATCTTGGATAAGCCACCTAAACATTTTGTGACTCAGCTTCCCCTTGTATAAAATGTGCAAAATGGGACATTTATTGTCATGATAAAGTGGAAGCAGCAACAGGGCCTCTTTGCTACAGTAACAATGGCAGTGGTCTTTGAGGCAGGACAGCAGTGAGATGCAGCTGTGTCAGCATTGTCTGCTGTCCTGGTTTAACCCCTGCCACCAACTAAACCCCACACAGTGCCTCGCTTTCTCCCTCCTGGTGGGAGGGGAGAGAGAATTGGAAGGGTAACAGTGAGAAAATTCGTGGGTTGAGATAAAAACACTTTAATAGGTAAAGCAAAAGCCCCACGTGCAAGCAGGGCAAAACAAGGAATTCATTCAACACTTCCCAAGGACAGGCAGGTGTTCGGCCATTCCCAGGAAAGCCGGGCTCCATTGTGTGCATTGGTGACTTGGGAAGACAAACCCCATCACTCCAAATATCCCTCCTTTCCTTCTTCTTCCGCTAGCTTTATGTGCTGACCATGACACGCTGTGGTATGGGGATATCCCTTGGGTCAGTCGTGGTCAGTTGTCCTGGCTGTGTCCCCTCCCAACATCTTGTGCCCCCTCAGCCTCCTTGCTGGTGGGGTGGGGTGAGAGGCAGAAGCCCTGACTCTATGTAAGCCCTGGTCTGCAGTAATGAAAACAGTTCTGTGTTATCAGCACTGTTTCCAGCACAAATCCAAAACATAGGCCCATGCCAGCTAACTGTGTAAAAAACTAAGTCCACCCAAGCCAAATCCAGCACACCATCTGTGCCAGGAGCATGGAGACAAGTCTGTTGAGCAGCAGCCAAGGCTACAAAAGCCTGGTGATGCCAGAGAGTACCTGTAGCCATGGGCCTGTCCAGGAGACTGGACTTCTGCTGCCTCTGGAAGGCCACCCAGATGTAGTGACCTAACAGAAAGGAAAGGAAAGCTATCTCCTAAGAGCCAAGATCATTAATGGGTATCTAAAAGAGAATACTTGCTGAGACATTGATTTATGCACTGTTTTAATTGCATTAAAATAGGTGTAGCCAGTTAGATGTTTGAAGTAGAGTAAGCTTTTATGAGGCCAGACTAATGAACGAGCCCCTCTTGCACCCTCTAAAATCATTTGGGACCCTCCCTGGTGTATAGATCAAAATTACAGCAGCAGCCACAGCACAAATGTGCCAGGACCTAGAGAATAGTCCAGTGCAGGCCCATCAGTCAGTGTCCTATTGATCATACTAAAAAAAGAGTGGAGTAGTAGTGTGTCAGTGCTAAAATGTTGCCCTGGTTTTATATTTGTGCATTTTGCTAGAGCTAATGTAATTTCAATTATATCCTATACAATTAAATATTATTAATAACCATGTGTTCTATTAAATTAAAAATGTGTTATAAGTCTCAGTCATCTTTTTGCATCTGGTGCGATGGAAAGGGCTGCAGTAGATCCATGTGGAGCCCAAAGGCCTACTGAGAGAGCTTGAAAGAAGTTTCAATTAGTGAACAGAGACCCACAGCAAGAAAAATATGCTGATGCTCTAAAGTTCTTTATTGTGACCCTCCCATTCACTTATACATGTTAGAGAGAGGCCTGCAGTGAAGTCAGTATTGAAACTGAGGAGGGTAAGCAGTAGCTTTTCAGACATGATCTATTCTTGGTAGCTGATGATTGATTTTAGGCATTTGAATAAATGCACCTACCTTTCTTTATAGTGATAGAACTGTTCCTGCTGCATAAAAGTGTTGCATTACATTGCCACACTTCTGGAATGCAGTGGCACCAATAGCTGTATTTCAGGGGCTCTTAGTCAGTCAGATCCGAGAAAAGAATGTGCCTTTGAACTGCTTGAGGGACAGCACAATTGGCATCGAGTACAGCCACACCTTCTGTTCAAGCTGTTGGGGCCAAGGTCGGGGAGAAACTGGTACTGATCGATGCCACATGGACAGAGCTGTCAATAGTAGAAGAAATCCATGCCACAAGAGTTGTGTCTCCTACCACGAAGGGCCCCTTGCCAGCAGCAACGCTGCGTCCTGAGTGGGCAACTCCTGCGCTAGTGAGTAAGATGGCTCCCAGTTTTAGGATGATAGAATGCAATTGTTTGTCAAAACTAGCGGGCCGTGCTTTTAGTTATTTTGTAACAGTGGTGTCAAGTGTTCTGCTTGTTATGATTATGTTGTGTAACGCTAGAAAAAGTGCAAAGCTGACAGCTAGATTTGTTTTGCTAAGTGTAACCTTTACTGTGATCCAAGTAGTGTTTATCTTGCCCCGTGTCAGTACTTTATTTGCCATAAAACTACTCTTTTGCTATGCAGAACTACTCGTGAGCACTTTCTCCTTCTGCATCTATACAATGCTTTATAGAGAGCTGTATCAGCAGGACTGTATGAACAGGATTCAGGAGTGACAGACACCTCCTCTTACCTCTGGTGCTGTAATTCTTACAGGCCTGATCCAAATCCACTTGAAGTTTTTAAAAAAATGTTTCAGTGATCTTTTCAAGAAGCCTCAAGGGACATTGGACTCACCCATGAAAAGCAGCTGTATTCAGCCCTGGTTTAAATTCAGCTTGGCCTAAAGAATCTTTTGCACACACTCTTGCCTCCTTCATCTTCTTCCCCAGAGCATATTAAATACATCAGAATGAAATTTGTTATTTTTTTCAACAAGAAATCCCCAAATAAAATTAGTTTACATCATTATTAAGATATCTGAAAAAAAAAATCACAATTATTTTATGAAAGGCAGAATTTCCAAAGGTACAAAAATACTCAACATGCACAAAAGCTGCTTACCTAAATGTCAGTCTGAAATTTTGAAATCTCCTTCATAGTTACCTTTTCCCTCTCTGTTTTATGACCTTAGGACAGAAAGCATGTCTATTTAATGTCTGCATTAAAATGCAGCATGTCTACATTGAAATATTCAGACACTATAAAATCAAATGATCATTAACTTGCTCAGATCTTGCCATTATATTAAAATTAATATCATCCATTTATCCAAACAAACATGGGTTTTGGTGAACCTCCCAAGGCAATATTTAAAAGTGCATTTCTGCTTTATTTTTAATATATACCATTTGTTGCATGCAAACTAAGTAATATATGGACAAGAGGCACAGCTCTGTGGTGTCATCGCCTGGTTAACATTACCATAAGCAACATGCTCAAAGGGGAAAAAAGTTGAAGATAATACAGGACACCACAGAATACAAAGTCCCAATGCCACACAAAATGAAGTCTAGTGTGTCAGTCACTGAGTTAACATGAAAGATTTCCAAATGAAACCTTGTTGTAAGAAGCCCAGCACGACCACAAGGGTTGGAAACATTCTCTCTTGCCATTTGAAATATGTTTACAGGAGAAAGAGCTGTAGTCTGTCCCACCATCAGCTCACACCTGAGTTCATCACTCTCCAGAGGGGAGTGCAGTAGAAATTAACTCAGTAATGCCATGTCTTCTGCTGTCACAGGAACTTGGTCATCATACTGGACTTTATCTACCAAATTAATGTGGTGAGTAGTCCATAAAATAGGAGCTCATAGAAAGGATGGCATTAAACTGCAACTGGTTGATCCATGGCTGGAACAAATCTTACCTAGAAGCTCAGTTCAAAAAGTCACCCAAGGAGAAGTGAAAGACAAGTTCTGCTTGGGTAAATTAATGAAACCAATTAACTCAGAGCTGTGCACTTTGGAAGAGGGCAATGAGAGGTCTCTGCAGATTCTAGAAGGCCAAGGAATCCTCATCTAGAATGTTTTTTTTCATTTAAGTATGTGTGTGTGTATTATATATGTGAAACATATATATTTGTGTGTGTATATTGAAAGCACAGCATTTGCATGCTCCACAGTAAAACCCAGTTAGCACTGACTTACAGGTGACAAGAAGAAAGTGAGCAGGTGACTTGCTCCTAGCAATGTCATATTTGTCCCTTTGTCAGCCTGGACTATAGCAGCAGCAGTTTACTGTCACTGCCATCAGGGTCAGCAGATCTTATGGGCGACTCACTGTCCATTACACATGTTTAGAGCCATCACCATGCAATATTAATTTTAAAAATGTCCTGCAAATTTAGTAACACATGTAACATTTACACGTAAATAACCTTTGCATCTGAATCTAGGTCATTGTCTCTGTCACGAAAATAATGCCTAATACCTGATTATGTCAGATAGAGGAAATTGATCTTAGCCATGTTGAATTTTTGATTTTGAAGGCACAGATTGTCAAGTCTTTTTGTCCACAACAATCTGACACAAAAGAAGTACCTCTGGAAGTTGATTTTATTTATCCATCTTGCAAGCAGTTGCCCAGCCTGTGGATTTCATCTCTTACTCTGCTAGAGCCTTTTGCAACCAATATACACCTGCAGGATGCACGGGCAAAGAGCTGCTGAAGACTCTCCAGGTTCCTGAACCTGAAACCACACATAGTTAAGTATGACAGTAGACCTACTGAAGTAATTGTGGCTATTTGCATAACTTAAGGCAACTGTTTTCAGATTTGGGCTTGTGCTGGTTAGCATGAAGTTTACTATTACAAAAGTAATAGATTCATTTGATCCCAGATCTTTTAAATGTTGAGTTGTGTAATGTGAAGTGGTTTGGACAAAAATGTTTGAATCAACTTGGTACAATGCATGGAAGAGTTCATGCAACTTCAGTCAGAATGAGGAAAAATAACCCACATCAAAATCATGTAGTAAAAAGAAAAACACCTGAATAGAAGTTTATTTCAGTTCATCTTAACCAGATGTGGTCTATAGTGTACCATAGTTTCCATTCTTAAAAAAAATATGTGGGCTAGATAAAATTGTGTTGCTGTACTTTTCTCAGTACCAAAAATATGTCCTTGATTAGATAGCTCAGTCACAAACAGTAACATGTATTTTTCTGCTAGTACAAACAGTGCTGTGTCAGGACCAAGTAGGAACAGGAATTAATGTATTTGTACAGACAAATGCAATTATAGTGGAAATGATAGGTTTTCTAATTATTTTTTCACTTTACCAAATAAGTATAGTGTTAATAACATATCCAAATTCTTCATTAACTTACATTTAGTAATTTTTCCTAATTTTTTTTTTTTGGCAATGATTTTATTTTTCTCTTCTTAGTCAAAGTGGATTGAAGCGGTCCTGGCTTTCCCATAAGCCTTCATAAAGCATGCTAAACGAGACATGTAGCTTTCCTGTTTAAAACTCTTTTAGGAAGAAAATGTTAGTTTCAACTGTGCAGTTTGAATTTTTGTCATCTATTGTTTCTGCTAATGCCACAATAGAAGGGAGAAAAAATCCCCAGGTTTCTGACATTTTACAGGCAATTTCAAAATTCCATTGCTATTTAGAGGACATTTGGATTAAGACAAGAATCTTTGTCCTGGACTTTCAGAGGCATTTGAAGTGCACCCTGAAGTGTGAAAGAAGAGATGGAAATACTTTCATAAGGAATTACTGCCTCTGAAACAGGAATGCTTTGCATAAGTTTGTTGACATTTGGTGGATTATTTGTGTCTGTCTTAGATTGTCTGCAGTTGGGAATTTTCCACTATTACTAGTCTGCATGTAACTATGCCAGAGCCTCAAGTGTAGACAAGCCATTTGTGTCCTTACCAACTGATAGCAACTTTTCTCAGAGCAGATCTGGATGGCACAGTAGTATCAATGACAGCATCTGCTGGTACATCAGAGGAGCTGTAGCCTGAGCTAAGCTGGCAGGCAAGCTCTAAGTACCTTCCTCAGGCCTTGCTTTCTTCTGTGACAGTAGCCACTATAAGAAACCTCATCACATGGGAAGACAGGGTTATTGTACTCCAAAACTGTATGTATTTCATGTGAACAGAAATACTTGTACAGAAGCCGTATGAAAAATCTAAGGACTCCTGACTAACTGATTAAGGGAGAATGGGAGAGTTAGTGGAGTGTGGCCAGGCCTGTGGCTGTCCTTGCTTCAGCCTTCTGTCTTCTCCTGCCCCACTTCTCTGGTGGATCAGAGTTTCTACCACCAGGACCATGCTTGGAAAGCAAAATCGTGCGAGACAGATGTCCTTGGCTATCTGGGTTTCGTGACTGTTTGTGAAGGAAATAACTTTACATTTGTTTATCTATCTGGCCGTGCAGGATGTTTGCCACACCACCAAGTTATATGCAAATAAGAGTGGTGTACCTGGGACAACAGAGAACCCATCCAGGCTTCCCATGCAAACGGCCTGTTGTCACTGAGGAGCAGGATCCCAGGTTATCATAAGTCATTAGTGAAAATATCAGCTCAATGCCAAGCAGCAAATGAAAAACAAAAGAGAAGGCAAATTACACATGGGGATTGTTAGAAGTGTTGTGGGTGACGCTGTTGCAATACAAGTGGAGAATGCAAAGTAATTTCTGAACACATGCTTGGTACTGCACCATGGTGTATGTTACACAGGCAGAAAGCACCCTTGCTCCAGGACAGGCTGAACCATAAATTGTCAGAGGCTGGAGCAGTCTCTGGCAGCATGCACACCATAACAAGGACCAGAGAGCTCTGTTAGTACTCTGCTTTCTGGGCATCTGCCCTTGGCCACTGCCCTGGGCGAGGTGGCCCTTGGTCTGACCTAGTGGAGCTGCCAGGTGTTCTTAGGTACCTACTGTTTATCTCCAATGTGCAGCTGCCTCTGGAATGGAGCTTTGCACGTGTGTGGATACCCAGAGCTCAGCCTGGAGAAGGGCAGCTTTGGCCATTGCTAATAGAGGATACAGCTAAAGAAATGTCTCCAGCAGGATTGCTGGCTAACAGCTTCAGCATGTCTTATGATATTTGATGTCTCCAAAGTCTCCAGTTCTTGGAGTTACAGGAGAATGCAGAAATATCTGTGCAGAGGTTCGGGTTACACCAGCTCTTGGGATTGTAAGCTGTTTGAGAGGTCAAATCCAGTCAAATGCTTGTGTGGCTTATCTCGTATTAAATATTGCAGTAGTCATCTTATCTATCTGAGAAAGGTGAAGGGTTCAGTGACCCTGAGCCTTGAATCTGTGGTGCCAGGGAGTGAGGGAATTTTTCAAACTTGCTGTATTATGCTTATCCTCTTACAGTCTGTCTTTTTTTTAAAAGATGGTGTTAAAGATTGTGATACAGTTAAAAAGGAACAGTAAAAAAACCTTTGATTGTATTCATTTGTAAGCCTTGCTTATGCTCTGATCTTACAAAGCACTGAGCTCCTCAAGTAAAAGGGATTTTAACTTCTGTAGGCTTCAGTGGGAGTTCTTGTACTGTATTCCCAGTCAGAAATCAGAAGAGAGGGAGCTTGAATGGAGTTCAGAAATGTCTTTGGAGTTCACTCATGACAACACTCACAACCTTATCACAAGGTCACAATTTTTAAGGGCTTCTACAACTCTCAGCTCCCATAGCTGTGGTAATATGAGCATGTTTGCTATCATTATACAAACAAACAAATGTCTAACCTTTGTGACTGAGAAAAATGTGAAAACATTGAATCCATTTATCTCAGCACCAGCAGACTGGCCAGACAACTGAAATGTCACAGGACTCTGAAATACAGTGATTCTTAAAACAAGCTTGTGGGTTTTTATGTGTTTATCAGTCTTGGGGTTTTCAGACTTATTTTCCGTTCCCCCATTGTGTTTCCTATTTTATGTTTTGGACAACAAAATTCCTACATCTGTTTGCACATGGGAGCAAGCTAATCCTCTGAAAAATTCTGAGACCAAGACTGCTTGTCTTGATATGGTTTTTAGTGGGTAGCTTGCTGGGTCACTACTTGCCCACTTAAAGGTGGTGTTAATGCTACCATGAAAGGGCTTTCATTGATTGAACAAGCCCTGCTATGTGTTACGATATTTTGATGTTTTCTCGCTGTCTTCTGACACATTCAAAATAATTTCACAAGCTGTTCCCACGAATAGTGGGATCAAGTTAAAATAAGAAACATCACCTTCCCTGTGAGCCCTGAGCTACTGCTTCATCCAGGCTCTTCAAATGCTTAAATGATGTGCAGTATTTTTGTTCAAAGCTCTTGGCTGTTCTTTTTGGACATAAAACTCTAACTCCTTAAAACTTTTCCAAGCAGCTTTTCTAAATCACACTGATACCAAAAAAAAAAAAAAAAAACAAAAAACTTTTCTGTTTGCCTGCCTGGAGTATGTAATCTCATATCTGAACAATGTAATTTATTATCAATATCTGAAGTGGATTGCTACAGTTTCCACCATGTACGATTAGCTGTAGCCATTATTTTCTAAAGAAGAATCTCCTGAGCCTTTCTTGTGATATAAGCATTGCTGCTAACTGGGTAGCTGGCTGGCAAGGATGAGTGTGTCCCCTGCTATTATAAATCTAGTGAGCTCACCTTTAAATGTCTGTCTCTATTCTCCCCTTTGGGCATTGTTCCAGTCACTTTTTGGCCTTTTTATTTTAAAGAAAAATCCTGTCCATATGGTCGGAGGAGGAAGTATACTTGCCCTCGGATTCAATTAATGTGTGCTTGTTCTATATATTTTAGAACTGGACTGCCATTGTGCAGGAGATGAAAAAAGAGCCCTCTTCAATGCAAAACTAAATTAGTAGCCCACGTGCATCAAACAAGAATAAAAGCCTGTGCTAGAGGATACAGTAGATCTAAATATGCATGCCCTGATTCACGTAGACGCCAAACTCTTTCAAACAGAAACATAATTTGACCTATGAAGTAATTAATGCCATGATTACAGGGAGGGAAGACACCACAGTTCAGGCTGCAACCAGACTGCTTTCCATTAATAGAAAGCTTTATTTTTCCCTCCCCCAACACACATACTTATCTTAGTTTTAAAAATTACATTGGCAACAAAATCCCTGTGTGCACTGAAGGCATAGCAGATTGTTTAGGCAAAATTTCAAGGAAGTTAGTGTGAGTTTCCCAAGTTATCCAAGTGTAGTTTTGTTCCTCTGTTACCTGCAAGGGATAGCTCACTTCTTCAGTCTTGCCACGTAGATCCCTTTTACCAGATTTTTGAGGAAGACAGATTGGCTTCAAATAAAATATATTTCTTGTTTTCATTCTAAGTTCTGAGACCAGTCTCCCACATACCAATATCAATGAATTTTTTTCTGCTGGATTTAGCAGGAAGAGATCATGAGAGGTGGGGTTTTTTCACACAACCTGTAATTAGACTGTGATACTACAGGATTTTGTGAATCTCACGTTTTTATATATATTGAAAATGTAATCAGGCAACTTAATGACAGGAAAACCTATTAGGGACTTTCAAATACACAGATAGTAACTCTACTAAAAAAAAAATAATCCTTGAATGCTACATCACTAGAAACTATAGGACTTTACTGAGGATGTGTCACTGAATGTTTGACTTCTTATTCACTTCCTTAGGCATTTGCTGTTGGCTTCTGCTGAAGGAAAGGTACCTGGTGGCCTGGACATTTGATTTGATCAATATGGTCAGTCTAAGGTATGTCAACAAAAAATTCCCTTTGACTCAAAGGGTCATATTCTATGACCACTTTTGACTATCATAAGGAAAAGGAACATGGTCATATTTTCGGCTTCTGTGATAAAATATAAGGACAACTAAGATGTGATTTGAAACTTTTGCATTATTTGAGGGAATACTTTGTCAGGATAAGAGTCTGAAGATTGCTGGTTTACTGTTTTTACTAAGCACTTCCTATTTCTTTGTATTGCTGAAAATTGTACCACTACAGATTGAAATGTAAGAATCCATGAAGGGCAAGGTTAGTGATTTTTTAAGAAATTGTCACTCTTTTTATAGGTAGGTTTCTGTTCATCTGTGCAAAACTGGTCAAAAAATTTAGGTTTTGTTATAGAGATTTTGAGCTCTGTTAATACTTTTTTTAAAAAAGAAAAAGAAAACAAAACTGTTTTAAAGTACCTTTGAAACTTGAAAGAGACCTCTAGGATATTACTGATGGTCACTCTCTTCCAAAATGCTCCTGAAGGGCCAGGCCTCAGTTCTTCCAGTGAAATTCTCCATCCTCCATAGGCCTTACGAGGAGGGTGTTCATAGCACTTCCAAAAGGTCACACCCATTCCATTATGCCTGTTTGCCAGTGAGGTAACTGGACATCTTGCCAAGGGTCACTGGAGAAGTGTCCTGCAGTGCCAGGAGCAGAAAAGAAGTGTCATATGTTACACTGACATCCTTGATAGAGCCTCATTTGTAAACGGTCCCTATCTCTCCCCTTAGGACAGCTATAAAATCCAGCAAATAGTGTTTTTACTTAGCTTTGAAAGGAGCTTTGAGAGCTAGAAATAAATGCTTACACTGCAAATGCAAAGATTTATTTTTCACGTGGAGTGATTGCAACTGAGTAAAAATGGGAAGAGGATCAAAAATATTTTGGAAGACTCAAAATCACAAATGACTGTCAGTGATGCCTGTTTTCCTAATATTTTAGGTGCTTTTGCATGTCCTTTAGAGAGGCTGATATACATCCAAGAAAAAGCTTTGGCATTATGTACCCTAATTTTTTGATGCCTGGCCCCTGACACGCAGTTCCAAACCTTCTGTTAGGCACAGCGTTTCTGCGTGTGTGAATATTGAGTAACTTTGACCAACAGGAGGGCAGTGGAGCTGCCTCACAACATTGAGTTTGAAGGACAGAGCCCTCTGCGAGGTGGAAATTACTTTTTCAAAGACGCATAATTTCTACTCTTACACAGATTTTGCTGCAATTTAAAGATGCCCCTTGTTTCAGGCAGAGATCCTTGCAAAGCTCCATTTTATCAGAAAACCTGTATAATAAATATTGACTCCGGCCTTAAATTAAAAAGTAATAATTTATTGCTAGAGTTTGACTACTTTCCTTGAAGTTGTCCAAGGCATAAACTGGACATCTTCAAGGCCTGTTAGGACAGAGATGAATGAGGACAAGGCTGGCTCTTGGCCAGCAAAGCTGACCACAGCAAGGGAGAAGTATGATGCATTATGTTTTGGCCAGCCTGGGCTGTCCTGACTCCAGGCCATTGTAGGAAAGACATGTAAGGACAGAGTGAGGATTTTGAAGAAGCTGAGGCACTGCAACTCAGCAGCCCAGGACCAGCCCTGCTTTAAATGCCAGCCTCTGGGAACAAACAAGCTCAGCGAGACACAAAATCAATCTTTAGTTAAAATCCATGATCTTTCCAAAGCTTTTTAAGCCCAATATAATAGTGGGGTCCAAGAGCTGGCTCTGAGAATGTAATGCTTTAACACAGGGGTCCAGTTAAAGTACCCTGGAAGCAAAGCACTGGCTTACGGAATGGTTAATCCATCTTTCCTTCTGTCTCTCTGCCTATAGTTCCTGCTCATTTGAACTGTCGTATCCTTTCTCCATTATGTAACAGCCTAGAGGTCACACATGTTCCTCTGCTTTGAATAATACATCTCTGTGAAGACTCAGTATCTCTGTTTGAAAATTTATTTCTTTCATTTTAATATTTTATCAATTTTGTCCTAAATGGATGACCTTAACTGGTTGCAGTTCATTTCATTTCTTCTCTGTTTAAATATTTTAAAGGTTTCATAGTACAAACATAATTCCTGCAGCATATAACAAAAATGCTCAGCTTATTTAAGGTTTATTTAATTGTAATTGTCAAGTTATTATTAAAATTGATTATTGTTTTTCTTTTTGCAATTTCTTCCCCCACTCCTCCCCATTTCTAACTTCATCACATTCTTTATGCTGGTATTTAGCTACACTCTAGTGCTTATATAAGAGCTATAGGATACATGAGTAGTATTACTTGTAAATAGCAGACAGGCAAAAGTCAAACTCACTGTGCAATGGGGACAGGCTTTTCATTCAGAAAATACCTCAGCAACATAATTGATTCAGTACCAAATGCAGTGCTTGGTGTTTGGTGCAGGTAGAGCCTTTTGCCCTACATTTGAAGAAAAAAGAACCAGAATTACATTTTATATGCTGACCATCTTGATGCTGTAACCAGTCTGGATTTCATTAATCTGAAAGAGGGTTGTATTTGCATGGTAAATCATCACAAGATATACATGTGCAACAGGAAATAAAAGGAGTTAACAAGTACCCGGCAGCCTTAGCTCTGAAAATGGATTTGCTGCTCAAGGTGCCATTTTGGGCAGATAAGGTTCTTTGTAAGAGTAACAGTCCTACCCTTTCCCAAACCTTTTTAGGTAATTAAATTCTCTCTTCATAAATTTCACTATCATTTGGCTTCCTGTCCTGAGCAGGTTGATGTCACTACAGGCAGCTTCACACTGACAGTTGCCGAGTGCCTGGTCTTACTGACCCTTCTGATGTATAAAATGCTTTGGGTTATTTAGGTGTGAAAGGCAATAAAAGCTAGTAAGCACAATTTGATTTAATGATTGTTATTCTGCGCTTGTACTATGAGAAAGCAGAACTAAGATATGTGCATTTCACACCATGGCATTTTTATTAAAAATAGGAATAACAACACTGAAGGCATCTGACTTATGTCCTTGAATGATTTTAAAAGCAGAGTAGCTGTTCTCTGTTTGCAAAATACAAAAATCAGTATACAATCCATTTTTTATATTTAAAATATTTGATTATTTAGGGCAGGTCTGTATTTATGCTGATTATTACCTTTCTCATTTTCTTCTGTCTTGTTTTTGTTCAGCACCAGCCTTGCACAGCTCTAGCTGTATCGGCAGTGTTAGTAAGATATGGATTCATGTTTCATTTCTGACATCTCTGTGTCATGTTACAGTGTCATAACCTGTCCTCTGGTTTGCCTATGCAGGATTCCACATCAGAAAGGCACGTTAAATCCTTTTCTTTCCCACTGAGTCCCTAACTACCATATTGAGGGCATCATGAAAGAAATGGCACCACCTGTCTTGCGCTGGTTGTAGGATTTTGTTTTACCTTGTGTCATGTCACCCCAACTGATGTCATTCAGGTCACTGAAAGCAGGCATCTCTGTGCCTCCATGCGAACAAATGGGGACATCTTGTTTCCAAGTGTGATTCCTGGGCTGTGCACAGAGGTAAAAGTGAGTGGAAATGACTGAATGTATAAGCAGGTTGCGTCTTGTTTGCTCCTGGGATAGAGACCTGGATCCTTGGTCCTCAGCCAATTAGTCCTGTAAGGTTTTTCTACGGTAATCTTGTTTTCCTCCAAACCATAGAGTGGATGTGCTAAAACCAGAGTAAATGCTTTGAATAGTTCTTTAAAGGATGCTTGAAATGCTTCTTGCATATTTTTTGCCCTGTACAAATAGCTCTTCTGGTTTCTGAGAAAGTTAATGAAGGTAGCCAGTGTTGCTTCTGTAACTACAGGGGTTTCCTAATTCAGGTGGTGTGGCAGGTGAGGCTATCTTGCCTCAACAGGGAGTGTGTTAACATAATCCTTCAGAAAGTTTTTGCAAACACATCCTCCACATCCCTAATTATATAATTAATAAGTATAAGCATTGAAAATCCTTCTAAATACTTACTTAAATCCTAAAAGACCTCCTCAGACTATTACATGAGATAGAGAGCTTAGAAATGAGTTGTACTAAGGCCTGATTCATTACAACAATTATGAACATGTTCACTTTATTAACTAAATATTGGTAATGGTACTGTGAGTAGTGCACCTCGAACTTAAATTTAAGCAGCTTTGATACACTTGTAAACTGTATTTCTGTCTAGCAGACAAGCCAGACAAAACATGGGGGAAAGAAAGAATAGTGTGTCGAAGGAGAAGACCAGGAACTGAGGCACAGAAGCAGAAGATCCTGAGACAGTTCAGTCTGATTCCAGTATGTGCTGCTCATTAGTAGCCAGGCATAGATACCCAAAACACCATAAAGGAACCGTGGCATTTTTCCAGAAGTAGATTTCCCTGGGAAATATGTCACTTTGGCCAAAGTGAACACGCTCTGCTACTCTTTGCCTCAACAGGGTAAACATCCTCATGAATAGCAGTATTTTTAGGGGACTACAGCTGCTCTTTTAACTCTCTGGATAAACACCTGAATTTTGGGAGCTAAAGGTTATGAATTCAAATCCCAGTTTCCACTTGCAGATACGTGTATACATTTGGCTGGAAACCATGCAGCCTGTATGTATACAGCCGTGGATCGTTGCAGCAGCACAAGTCAATTAGCCTTTGTGACACTCCGTAGTCCTGTGAAATAATTTTATGGATACTTCAGGGGATGTTGTCAGAAGGACAGTGCTGAGAACGACAGGACACAAAGGGTGAGGCCAGCAAAATAACCACCTTTGGCACAGGCTTCCAAACGTCGCTGTGTTTAGAGACACCTGAACCTCTCCACGTTTCTTTGGTCTCTCTTGGGAAATCCGAAGGGTCACAATTAACCTTTACTTATTGCCAAGCACAGAAAGCAATAGGAGAGGCTCTCAGGTGGCATGTCTTGTTTGAGCATTCCACTGTTGTCTGCAAAGATAGACAGGTCATGAGAGTCAAGATAGGGAGGGATGAGCCTCCTAATTACATTGGATATTTGCAGGTCCCGGTTTTATTTTAAAGGCAGTGATACACAGTAGTCTTCAGCTTTGACCTGCAATGTAGCAATGGTGTAAGGTGAATCTCCAGTCATTCTTCAGTAGTTCCATTTCACTGGAAGCTATTCTGTGAAATAACAGAAGGCTGCAGGTGCTGGCTCTATATTTCCAAGTAAAATTTTGGGTTGGTTTTTCATTTTATTTGGGGGTTACGGAGGTAGGGACTTGGATGGTTTTTGTTGCTATTTTTCTTTTTTTTTTTCCCCCACTCATTTTTCTGTTTCCACACTCCCAGAAAGTCTAAATGAATCTCTCTCAAGAAATACTGAAATTTTGTAACTTTTTTTTTTTAAATTTAAATTAGAGACACCTCTTGTCTGTTTTTTGTTTGGTTTGGGTTTTTTATGCCTTGCCCTTTTTGGAAGGGAAAAGGTATGCATGATGAAAACCTTCTATTTTCTCTTTAATATGACTTGAAAATTAAAAAAAAAAAATTAGAGGTTATTAGTGTCTAGTTTTAAAATTTGTGATTTGAGTTTCTCTCTAATGAAAACATGAGAGATTTTTTTTAACCTCATGGCTCTGTGTTTTGCTTGGTTTTTTAGCTTTTTCTCCCCACTGGAGAATTATAAAGGGTCTGCTTTTCTGAGTAAGTGTAAGTAAAAGAAAGTGTAATTTTTTTTTTTCAATAGTCCCTCCTGCTCAGTTTTGAAATGTAAAAGACAGCTTTCATTTTAGGGAAAATTTAAGGGAAATCATAGTGATTTTTATTCACTCCCATTCACTGTGCTTTCCTTCCCTCTTCAATGTTTTTCACTGAACACTACCTGTGACCTTGCACTTTTTTAGGAGGTGAAATTAATGTAGGTATGAAATGTTAGACATGAGGGAGGCTTAATGGGGGGAGCAGCAGATGAGAGTAAAATTGGAAGAAAAGAAAATCCTTGAAGAAAAGAGCTAAAGATATAATTGTTCTGTTACTACTTGACACGTCTTGGAAAGAAACTGAGACAAAAAATGTAGGATAAAATTAAATGAAAATAGGCACTAAATCCAAAGAGAGAAAGTATTTTTTTATAAATCAACACCCCCTAGTGTAAGACCTATGCCTTTTCCTGCAGGAGGCTGTGAGATTCCCACTGGGCACTGGTCCCCCCCCAGGTCCGTGTGTTCCTTGACCAGCTTCATTCCTTGACGTTGCTGAAGCAGGCAGTGACATCTAATTCTGGCCCACTTTTCCAATGCCTTGAATTATTGTTTTTCACAGGGAAGTGTTGCTGCTGCCTCTTCAGCTTTTAAAATGTTACCTAAGCAAAGGCAAGCTAAGCAACTTCTATGCTGCACACGAGGCACAGTCCAACCATGACTTAAGAAGAAGACGCTGTCATTAAAATCTTAGTATTGGTACAAGTTTTGATAATGAATTAGATGCAGAGACAAGGAGGGTAATTATTCTATTTGACAGTCCTGTGCAAGCCTCATTTGCAAGGTTTAGTTCAGTTGTGGCAGCCAAGTTTGAAAATTACCACAGAATGTTGGAAAGAGTTCAGTTGACAGCAACAAAAATTCCAAAAAGTTGAAAAATTAGGCCTATGAAGAGAGACTGAGAAATTTTGACATGGTCTGGCTAGAAAAAAAATGCCTGAAGTGAGACTTAATAACTTTAAACATAACTAAGAAAGGATGTTATAAGGAAAGGAGGGCTCAGACTTACCAATGAAGAAAAAGAAAAAAGAAGTCCAGCCTAAACTGTGGATTTAGGTGAAATGTAGTTGACCCCATCTGAGGGTTGTGCCAGGGAAAACCAAGTAGAATGTTGGACGTTGGGAGGAGGATTTTGTGGTATCAGACACTCACCTTCTGTCTGTCAACTCAAGCAGGCAGAGGAAGGCACCAGGAGTTCACCTTGCAGGGCAGGATGGGAACACTCATGCCATGGAATTTTTGTGCTGGTAGCCCAAAGTTATTCCTAGCCAACAAAATCTAATTATCTCATTTTTGTTCTTATGAATCCACAGGAGAGTGAGGCAGTTTTCACCAGGCCTGGCAAGTACAGCTGGACTCTGGCCCCACTTTACTCCTGGAGAAGTAGAAGAGGTTGTTGGGGAGCATGGAAATGGCTGTCCTAGGTATGGTTGAGGAGAGATTTGGTATCTCTCTATTAAGAAGAGTTTAGACTTAATGAAATCAACTGTGTTCCTTGCAGAAGAATGAAAGCAACCTACTAACAATCCTGTGTCACAGTATTGATTCTGTTCCTATATTTCCAGTGCTTTGAAGCTGCTATGGTCTGCTGGTTCGTTTAGTTACATTTACAGGTTGTCCCTAAACACTGGCTTTTACATAGTCTGCATTTTAACACTCTTTAAGTGCATATTGATAAGTTCTGTCCTCTGTGCAAACCACAGTCAAAGAAATCCCATTTCTGCAGTGGCTAATGAGGTACCAGAGTGGTAAAATAAACAGAAAAAGGAATTACACAGTGTCAGGAAGCTCAACCAAAGAAATGTCACCTTCAGAGAAGCAGCAACTGAGAAATGACCTTTCACTTTATTACAGTGTGCCAAATTTGGTTGGGTTTAGACAAGAAGCTACAATTACTGAATATTTAAAAGTCTACATTCTTACTCATGAGGAAGCTGAATAGAGTTGGGGGGGCTTATGTCACAGAAGCATATATTATGAAAGATGTGCTTGACACACTGACAAGTACTATGACTGTGATTACAGTTGAATTATGCAATTAGATTTTATTAACTATAGATATCATTAAGGATTTTTCATAACGGAAGAAAGGATGTCATGGTCCTGGTGATTGTACTGACCTCTTATGCCACGGGGAAAGATGCAGAAAGGCTTTCAAAAGAGCAATATAGTTCCTATTTAATCTTTAAATAAGAAAAAAGGTCAAGGAACCATTGCTGCTACTTTATTTCTCTGAAGTCTTCACCGAGGAGACATCCCATTTTAATGTGCATTGCCTTAAATTTATACACATCACTAAAATTTACATCACTGAATCTTTAGAATGCACTGAATTTATGGCAGAACTTACAAAGTGTAGTATGTGCGTGCATATGAATCCTCAAAACTATGTAACTAACCTCTGAAGATTTCTCACTTTAATTTACTTCTAATACAAAAATAAAAAGTAAAAGAAAAAACCCTCCAAGAGATTACTCAAGATCTCAGTAAAAATGTCATATCCACACAGATATTCACTTATCATGCCAAAGAAAGAAGAAAAAAAAGGTGGCAACTTATATTTATCATATAGTTTAATTTTAAAATTATATTAATAATTAAAGGTAAGTAAATGAAGGTGAACATGGAGAAAACAGCTAGCTCAAGACATGTGGGGGAAAAAACCAAACCAAATTGCAAGCACTGGTGTAATTACAGGGACTTCTTTAAGTCCAATAGTCATGCTGCCACTTTGGCAGGAAGCCTAACTGTTCCTTAAAAATTTTACTCCATTATGGAATGAAGCCTTCAGGATTTAGGAAGTGCCAGAGCAATGCTGCTCCTTGTCTCAGTCCTTTGGGAACGCATGCCTTATCTTCAGTGTTGTGATTGTTAATTTTTGCAGTGGGACGCAGCAAAGGAACACCAATACGTCAGTGGAAAGCCGAGTTCCCCTCTGGGCAGTGGCCAGCAGCATTCCAAAGGGCACACAGGTACCCTGGCCTGTCTTTGACAAACTTCAGCTCCTGCTTGTCTCACCCTCTGCACATTGGCCTTGTTCCAATCTTGTCACTTTTCCATTCGTCACCTCCTTTCCTGTTCTTTTTGCTGAACTGTAACACACGCTCACACACACACACTCACACACACACACACACACACACACGGTGGAGGCTTCTGATCCTAATCCCAGTCTCTTTATCAAAGCAGACCTAGCTTGTCTTCTGTGTCTCTTTTCAGCATCTGCTTCTGAAATTCACTCACTTGGTTTTCACACACAGGCATGTTTCTCCCATCTCTCTTTGGATGTAGTGTTTGATCTGTTCTAACTAGATGGATTTCTCTCCTCTACTACACAGATTCTTACAAGTCAGTGATGTGTCCAGGACCCTTTTTAACTCCCAGTGTCCAGCAAGCTGAAAGTGGCCATTATAAAGATTGTCCTTTTGAGTGCCAGGTGTGTTGAGGCTGCACTGTGACCGCATACTCCATAACATGAGCTGTCTAATCAGACCTCTAAGCCCAAGTATGCATTGACATTGGAATTTTTGAGATTTTAGGTATCTAAGTTCTTAAAGTTATCCCTTGCAAAGAGTTTCTGTTCCAGAGCCTGGGGATACAGACTATTTCAAAACAGAAGTCTCGAACGTATTTTGTCATACATTTTTTTCAGCTCTCATTGTCAGAAAGAGCTGAACAAGGGAGTCCTCTGACACAGAAAATTTCAGCTCAATCATTTAACATTTGTTCAAGTTACAGGAAGCTGAATTTAAAACGATAGAGCAGAAAGCAATGAAAAGGCTCCGTTCTGGATGTATACAACACTTAATTCAAGAAGTAATAGTGGGGTTGCTGCAGTCACAATATAATCAGACTTAAAACTATCATGACAGAGAGCAAGCTAAATAAATTCAGTCCATAGATTTTCAGTTTAAGGACAGGGAACTATATAAAAGTAAGGCACACTCTCAGAAGAAAAAGAAAACTTGTGAGGAGCAGTGTGAAAAGTAAGAAAACTAAAGGCTGTTAAAAGTTGTGTTAGAAACCTAGGTAAAAATTTTGCCACAATTCAAAAAGATAACAAAGCAGTCCAAAAATGTTCTGTATGGCTGAATGTGAAAATGATGTAGTCCATAAAAAACCCCACAAACTTGTGATGATGGATCAACAGCCTTGTGAGGAGAGACAAAAAAGTTGGTATTCTTCAGTTTGGAGAGAAGGGTGAGGGGAGATGTGGTAAAGGTTTGCAAAATCGGAGATGTGATGGATTAGCTAAACCTTCCTAGTCTCAGGAAACTCAGAAAGGAATTAGATGACTTCATGGACAGGGTGTGCATAAAAGGATACTAGGATGATTGTGCAGGAAGGTAACTTCTAAAATCCCTACAGCAGTAGGTGCTGGAGCAGTAGAACAGGAATGCATTGCCAATAGTTGCCAAATTCACATGCTCACCTGAAATAGTTTTTCCTTTTGTTGTTATCCCTCTGGCTTTTCTCTTGTGGACCAGGCATTAGCGAGCCCCATCCTCCATTCCCTTCCCCTCCATAGGTTCCCGGGGAGAAAGATCTAAGGAAAAAGTAAAAAAAAAAAAAGCAAAACCAACTCCAGGTCCAACAGCTGAAAAAGAAGGAATAGGTGCAAGGGTCAGGTTATTAATAAAGTAGAGGTAGAGAAGTGGAGGGAAACACAGAGAAAAGCACCCAGGTGTACCTACTACTCCATGTAGAGCTCCAGAGATGGAAAAAATGGAAACAGTTGCCAGAATACCCCTCCCCCTCATTCTTCTCCCTGCTGTCAGAAACACAATACCAGACTGACTGGATCATTGGCCTTACCCCAGAGAATGTTTTTTATGTCTAAATGGTCTTTTATTGGAGACATTCTTGGCCATCCTGGAATTCAAGGAAAGAGTTGTGACAGGTTCTACAGAGACTGACTGCATAATTTGTTTCTGTGTTAGAAAAAAACTTTAAAGCATGGTCTCAGTTTCCAGCTGAAATAGAAAACTACAGGGTATTGGATAGAAGGCAAGTAAGCCATGGAAAAAACTGCTGAGGGAAATATTTAGGATGGATGTAAGAATGTAAAGCTGTATCTCACATAAATCAGTGCTTTTTAATCCTTTTTGATTTCCAGTGTAGGTGTATGGCAAATTTAACCTACTTAGAATAAGTTTGCTTCTTTGAGTTTCCCTTTGCACATCCTTTAGTTCTCTCTGAGTTTTGCAGACCTCAGGTTGATAACTACTGCAGCAAAGATACCATCTTGGAAGTCACTTATTTCTAGGTTCTTTCTGCAAAGTAAGAGCCAGTTTGCATGGAGACTGACCAGTGTAGTAATATTTCTTTTGCAGAACTGAGTAATTGTACAATGCACAGCTGACTTTGAGGCTTGAGATTTTTTTGGCAGATGCTCATCTGTTAAGAAAGGCAAAGAGAAGACTACAAATATTACATATGATCACCCCCCATGGTGCATCTATTCAACTCAGACTTGCAAGGCACTGAGTTGTCATTTGTGAAAGTGGGTTACAAATGAAAACAAAATCCTAGACGGTGAGGCTTTTTGTAAATTTGGTTTTTCCAGGGCCTAATGAGGATCACTGTGCTTATCCTTCTTTGTGGTTCCTACGTGCTAGTATCCTGAAATAATGACTTCATCTTTTCCCTGTGTCTGAAACCAATCAAATGCAACACTGTGAAAAGGATCTTCAGCTACTATAAATCAAGATAGGTCTGTTGAGAAAATTTCATTGACAGGGAGTGAGAATTTGGTGCTGTATTTTGTATGTGAGAAATAAATGCGCTTGTTAAAGACTAAAAAAAAATTTTGAAAATGTTAAAAAAGGAAAAAACAACCCTGTATCTTTTGCTGTCCAGCAATTATGGAAATATTTCTAATAAAATAATAGAAAATTGCTGGAGAGCATTTGGTAAAGAGAAAATTAGATAATAATTGACTCTAAAGCTAAATTACATAAAGACATGCCACACCTTAATTATTTTACATCACTCACTTTCCCCTGACTAGAGCACATAGGTCTGATTGTGAAAGTGCTGACATACAGTCCCATCAGTCCTCTTAAGAGACAAAGAAAGAGAGATCTGGTTAGGCTATTTTTTCATCCAAAACTGTATGATCTTGATTTCCATCTGCTTCACCCCTTCTGTGGTCATTTTGACCCTGCAAAACTTTATGATATTAATCTGGTAAATCATTATACCTTCTTTGTATAAGTGTTAGTGTCCTCACCAAAATAAGATGGTAAAATTCAGTCCTGTGAGCTCAGTTGTTTCTATTATACAATGAAAAGTGTGTGTGTGTGTGTGTGCATCTATAACTTTTGAATACTGAAATCAACACTGTAAACTTGGGAGAGGGGGAAAATTTTGCCCCTTTTTCTTCTATCCTTGCCACTCCAACTCTTTTCTGAGCTCTTTAGTTTCTTTTCTTTCCACTGCTTTTATTTTTATTCCCTGTGCTTATTTTTCTCTTCCTGTTTCTTTCTCCATAGTTATCCTGCTCTTACCCCTTAGTACTGCCATTGTTCAGAGTCATTTTGAAACTGGACAATACAGTTCCTATTACATCTCAAATCGATTTCATTTAGGACCAACTTGGTCACCACTGAATGTGAACACTCCCTTGCCTGACAAGGTCTAAGGAATACAGCACAGCTCTGCATGAGTAAAGGTATTGTAATCCACACCTTTGTGTTTCAACAATTATTTTAAAAAATTTTCAGATTAATTCATCATTTGAACTGTAATTTGTGTGAGAAATTCTATGGACTGAGAATAGATAAAACACAAAGTATGACTGCTTCAGAGGGCTAATTGTTCACAGCCCTCCCCTTTGTTTCATACATCAGCATGCACCTTTTGTAATTAAATATATCAAATTCCTTGGAAATAGCACAGGCCAGGGAGCACATCCCTGGACTTTCCTGGTAAGTGAGATAACCTGGGTCTTCTACAATCCAGAGAGGGACAGAACTGGCCAGCCTGTGCCTTGAGCTGTGTGTGGCTCTCTGTGTAAGTACAACTCCTGTGCTGGCTGGCATGGGGGCTGTGGCATAACCCCTGCCCTCAGAAACAGGCACTCAGCAACTCCAGGGCCAATATTAGTGCATTTCCCTGGCCTCTGCCTGTTTGTCTATCTGAGTCCCATTCCTCAAGTGAACTCTGCAAGGCCATATCATCACCAACTGCCCCGAATCATTCCCACAGCCTCATTGCCCCAGAGCAGGGTAGGTATCTTGAGGCTTTCAACACAGGGAGGTTTCTGATGAGGTGCTTGGAGAGCTGAGGAGATCAGATATTATGGGAAAAGACTGTGACATGGTCTGATAGGTTATGTTTTTAAATTACTTTTTTTCCTCATCCACGGTATATTTTTTCCAAGCCATATGATCCTCAAATTACCAATACAAATGGGAATAGAATTAATAGTGGTGCCATGTCTTTATAGGGAGAATCACATTTTTTTGTGCCAGGAAGGCATACGTTTTGTTCTATTAAACTGAGCAAAAGTCTTCTCCTGGGCCTCGTCTTCTCTGCATGGTGCCATCTTTTCAGGAATACATCATCATCAGAGTGCTTTGTCCCAGTGATGTATTACACTAATACATCTGTTGCTTTAATGATATATTAGTGTAATACCTTATCAGAGTGATGCATACCAATGATCTATTACTCAAAAGGTGGTGCCATTCAGGAATGAAAGAATTCATGGACATAGTCAGTATAATTATCGAGATAACAGCCACCATACATTACACTGGAAGCTGCTTTCATGGAACCAAGAACACCAGTATTATTCTAGCCTGTTCAGTGCCATTTTCTAGTGCCATTGCACTAGATTTGTAATGCTGAGGTTGTTACATCTCTTTTAAACCTTTTAAATATACTAAGAGCAACTACCATTAACCTTGGGTCACAGTGAAGCAGACTGTATCCAGTTACATTATTTTTACTATGTAGTAGTACAGTACTTACTTACCCATAACTGTATGAAACCAAGTAACATTAACCTCCAAATAGTCTGAAGAACATATCATATCTCATTATAATAATCTGGGCTTCATCCTTTGCTTGACTTTAATTATTGTCCATTCTCAAACATATTCGATTACATGACAGTTGAACTCCAGCCTGTCATTAAGTGTAGGCCTCTTTAATCTCAACCTTCATTTTCTTTACTCTTACATTTTTTTCATTACTTTAGCCACTGAAAAACAGATGAAGTCAGTCTGGTTTACATTGTTTTGTGTAGCATGTTAACGTTTCAAATTGTGTGGCAAAAAAACAAGTTCTATTTCTTAAACTTTTACTGTAAAGGAGGGGGGGAAATGTAAACCAATAATTTAAAGAACTCAATTTTTGTCTGTTTTGTCTTAACTTTCTCACTAATCGGGTCCCAGATTCCTCACTTAATTGGGTTTCCAAAGAGAGAGAGAATGAGAACCACATTTTGGCCTGTGGTAATTTGACTTAGGTAGGAAGTATTGATTAACTTATTGAAGTTTCCTCTAAACATGCTTTACACCAAAGTTTGAAGAATGTTGCATAGCAGGAAATTAACGCCTCCAACTTGTTTCAGTTCATCAGAGCAAGAAAAGGTGTGTAGGTTCCTCTAGGTTTTTTGCCAAATAATTCAGCACAAAACAATCAGTAACAAAAATGAGGGAGAAAAGGACAGGCAAAGTATTTTTAGTATGTCAATACTGGGAATTTTTTTTCCCTCTTCACTTTCTCTTCTGTTATCTTCAGCTTCATTGCTAGTGACAAGTATCATTTTAATTTGCAGAGAAGGTTGCTAAAGCAACTTTCAGGAATGCATTTAATCAGGTGGCAAACTGAATTCACAGAAGCTGTAATGGGGATACAGTATGATGGATGCAGAACATCCTACTCTTTACATTCCTACTCCTCCAAGGTCACTCAGCTGATATGTGACCTTCCAGTTTAGAAACTGCTGACCCACATCTTTCTCCTGCCCCATGGGAGGATGATGGAGCAGAAGCTGTCTTAGTAAGGGTCTGATGCAAGAGGTAAACTGCACTCATCCGTAGAGCAAGACTGAGTAGGATAGCTTGTGTGTTATAGAACAGCTAAAGCAGGAGATGGCGTAACAGGTTATAGTAGAGGTGAGATCCATGGCCGTGCAAACAAGGATGAGGCAGCAAGAGACAAATCGGTGCAGAATGTCTGGGGCACCAAGGGGCAGTGACATTGGTGGGGGTCTTTTTGACTAAGCCTTGGTTTGTAAAGTGCCAGGGTTTGAGAGGAGGTCGCTATAGCTGAGTGTCCCAGTCGTTGTCTAGTGAAACACTTTGTATTTGTTCTTTTCAGTTTGATGTTTTGTTTGTTTGTTTTTCCTTTTATACTATAATCTCATTTATAATCTAGGAACTCATGGGTGGGGCTATGCTGCCTGATCTGTGTCAGAAGTGGAAGCAGCCTGCTAGTATTGGCAATGCAGGAAGCATGGCTGCGGTGAAAACAAGTTCCTTCACCAAGAACCTGTGACAGATTTATTCTAAACAAGAAACCTGCAAGTTACCTATTTGCATCTTGCAGGGGATGGAGGGGGAAAGGCTGAGAAATTACCTGAAGAAGCCATAAACCTCAGTAGGACTGACCTCCAGGCCAGGCTAGAAATCAGTATTTTACATGAATGTATAATTGTTCAAGTCTAGGATATTTGCCAACTTTCCTGCACTTCTTATTTGAGGTAACCTGTTGTTTCAATGCGTTTTTACTACGATTCCTCAGTCCTGAAAATCTGTGCTTTCCATAGTGCTGGCCTTCTGATTGTGGTGAGTCTAGTATGCTCCTTGTAGAAGTCTGATCTACGGCCTTCAGAGTGTTGTTAGTAACAGCTAGTTCTGATAAACTGCAGGTGAGCAAACAGACCTTTATGTAACTTGCCTTGTGTGCTTAGCAATTGAAAGGGACAGATTTGGAATGGGAAGAGAGACTGGCAGGTGGGCTTCTGATAGTATTGCTCTTCTTGTGTCCTCGCTTACAGAGCTTGTGCAATAACATACAGAGTAACAGCTCATGATACCTAATATATTTAGGATCAACAGTCAGCAAGGTAGGGGGTGTGTTAGTCTTTTCTTAAGGGGATCTGCGTGGAGAAAGAGAATAGAGTGAAATGTTTAGTAGCGTACAACAGGGACTGCAGGCAAAGTGTGTGGTCTAAGTCGGCATGGGTTTAATGGCCATTCAGTCGCAGGCAGCTTTAGAGGTGCAGTTTGTGGGGTCTTTGGGAAACCATCTGAATCATGAGTGACTTCGGGCTTTTGTTTTCCGGAGTTAATTTTAGCAACATCTGTTGTCCAATCTTGTTCACTGTGTGCTACACAAATGCTTTTGCTAGTGTGGTGCAGAAAAGGAGGAATGATAGACAAGGTGGGTGGCAATTGCTTACATTTGCTCAGTCTTGTACTGCCACTGAATGTCAAACCACACCATGTTACTGGGCTGTGTCAGATTCTGTGTAATGGCTTAGGACACAGCACTCCTGTTTGTTAAATGCCATCCATTTTAGCTAAATGGCATTCCTTTTAGTTAAAGGAATTCTATTCAATTTTTATGTTGTACTTTGCCTTTAAGCTAGGTTTAGGAAGCTATGAATTTGATGTTTTGAGCTGAACCAGTCTTTCAGTTCCCTGTGTAGTCCATGGAGAAGGCAAGGCTTCTCCAGAGAAATTCATCCTACCTTCCACAGGATGGGGAACAATTGCCAACTGGTACTGCTTAATTCTCTTTTGACAACGGGTAACCTAGAAATCTAGCTTACATTAAATGACTGTCTCTCTAACGTAGTGAACATTAGCAGAATTTGTATGTTATCTACTGCTTAGAACTCCCCAGGCCTGGTATCTTCGATAAATTTCTAAAAGCTTTGAAACAAAACCTGACAATGTCTGAAACTCTCTCATCAGCAAAGTGGGCTAGATTGACTGGAATTGGTTTGAGAGGTGAAGTGAAACTCAACCTTTGACCTGTGTTCCTTTGGTACAAACTGTGATCTACACAGCACAGTCCTCAGCAAAAGCTTAGTGTATCAACCCAAGTTTTGTGTTCTTGAATTAAAAACCTAACCAAACAAACCAAAAATCAAAACAAACAAACAAACCCTCCTTTCAACAATAAGATTGCAAGTCTGAACTGGGAAATGGAAATGCAGAAAGGGAAATCAACAGAACTGAAGGAGGAGGGGGCTGGTGCCAGGGCACCAGAAATGGGCCAGCAGCCACTTAATCTGGATCAGCTGAGTTTGCCTGACTAGATCTTAACACCTGGCTTGTAAAATGTGGTGGCTAAGGTGAAGGTGTGTGATTAATTCTGCTGACTCTGTTATGGGAAAATTGATTTCTGGCAAAGGGATGAAAAGAGCAGTTGGGGGCAGTAAAATGGCTCAAGCCTTGGAACAATTTGCTTTCTGCATGAGATCTAGAATCATTAGCCTCCGTGAGCAAGACCCCAGCTATGAGTAGATCAGTGAGGATTTTGTCACTGATTGAATTGGGACCAGGATTTCACTGTAATTACTAATTATGGCAAATGTGCAACAGTTGCGTTGCTGCTTAGAGCTGAACTATTTACTTCTGGATAGGGTTTTTTTGGCTTTTTAGCATTGGAAGCAGGGTTCATAAAACCATTTTCTAATTGCTTTTAAAAGTTGTGACTTAAAAAGTAGGAATTGGCTTATGAGGATGGATGCATGGAAGGGCTATTCAGGCAAATGAATGGCGAGTTCTTTCCGCTTTGGGCTCTCAGACACTGCATGATGACTTAAGTGCACTAAATAACTGCATAAAATATTTGTGGATGTGTACTCAGGTACAGTAGAAAAAGCTAATTAAAAAAAAAAAAGAACTTGTAGCAGAAAAGGGTCTTTCTGTAAAATCCTGGAATTATGTCAGTGGTAAATACAAGCATTCTCTTCTCATGTTGACATGATAGCCAGATACTTCATGGGGAGAATTTTTGGGGTTTTTTTTTCAGAACAAATCTCTTCTGTTTCAAGTCTAGCTGGTCTCCAGAGAGCTGTGATAGTCAGTGAAAGATCTATAAGCCTAGAAAACAAGTTCACAGAACCGGTGGCTTCATCAGCACAATTGAAAAGAAAATTTGAGGTTAGGCCTATTAAGTAGTCTGAGAAACAGCTGTTTTTCACTTGGAAAAAAGTAATGTTTGGGAAAAGGGTCCAGAGGACTTCTGAATTATCAAAAGTCAGTTTTCTCTAGCAGTGTTGACTTAGCTGACCAGCTGAATACTCCAAACAAAGTTATATTGTACTGGCTAGTGGGCCCATGCTCTAAAGCAGACAGAAACATATTTGCAGGATTTCAACATCAAGATTTGATCCACCTTTCTCCCTAACCCGTACTCCTGAGGCAGGGGAAGTGGGAGGGGGGGCAGGGGAGAAATAATACTTTGATCAGCTGCACCTGTAAGTCTTGGTCAGTGGATAAGCAGCCTGTCTGCCACCTGAGTCTGTGTTGGAATGACCTCTGGTTTGCGTTGTCTTCAGGCCTGCCTGGTTTCCTTCAGTAGAAAACTCTTATGCATGGAGAGACAGAGAATCTGGTCACCAGGAAAACTTCCCTGAAGATGCAGACTGACAGGAAGGTAACTGAAGACAAATTGCAAAATCCCATTATTTTAGCTCCTTAACATTTGTCCTATACCTTTACAGGATGTTTCCATCAAACACACAGGAAGGGTTATTACTATTTCTCTTCTCTAAAAATAAACTGAACTGTTAAAAGTGGTGGTGGGGAAGATGGAAGGAGTTGCACCACACTTCTGTTTACCCAAACTGTGTTCAGGGGTTAGTGTTCAAAAAAAGAAAAGAAAAAAACCCTCAAACCTGCCCAGCCTCCTCTCCCCCTTGCCACCTGTATCTAGGACTGCAATTAGGGGTTAAGAAGCCTCAGGTGCTGTTGAGCTCTGAAAGCACCTAAACTTACCTTTCACGGTTAAAAGTTCTCCAGATTCAAAGGGAGACTGAACCATAACACACAGTTTGACCAGCAAGTGTAGTTTAATCTGAATCAAGAATGTGTCCATCAGCCTCTGTTGCTGGAGATGGTTATGAGCATTTGGGCTGCTTAGTAAAAGCATTGGTCACTGCTGTTTTCTTCCAGATTCAAGGGGCAGAGGAGGAGGGAAGAAGCTAAAAGAAGGTTGATGATTCACTGCAGACCACTGATTAATGACCTCCAGGAACACAGGTAAGCTAAGTTCAATTTCTTTCTTGAAGGAAAGCGTGCATATACTACCTGATATTTGGCTGTGTCATATGGGGAAACTTGTTGAGGAAAATGCATGAACAACTAGTAAGAGTAATATCTGTTTATACTAGCCCTAGGCAGCTTCTCTGTGGGTGGGTTGGTCACCGATATGGTTCTGAGGCACCTACGGTCATATATTTTAAAACCATTTGCAATCAGTATTTTAAAACCATTTTTTTATGTATTTGTGCATCGTGTGATGCTTTCTCTCACTTTCAAATGTGACTGCATCAGCAATGCTACTACTATGGCCAACTTAAAAAGTCAAATGAACAAGCAGAAGGTAAAGACATGAGGAAATCGTTCTCTGTTTTCAGTGGTACAAATACCAGTTTTCTAGATGCTCAGTAAATGGTCATCAAAGAGATAATAAAAATGGTAGAACTGAAAAAGGGTAGTAGTAACAACTGAAAACTTGGCTCCCAAATCCAAGATGAGTTGGCAGAGTGACTCCTTTATTTCCAGTATGTGGTCTCCAATTCAGAACTTTGAAATCCATTGGTTCAGGATGTTACTGACTATCACAGACTGTTGAGTTACAATGGCATAATGTGGTAGCTGACTGCGTGTTTTTCTCCTCTGTGGTACATTTGAAGTGAAAGAAAGGTATTTTAGGCTAACACATTGTACTTGCCATAACAACAGTTGAAGAGGGTGTACAAGAGCAGTTAGGGAAGCTCAGCTGATGGGCAGCAACTTATTAAACCACAGTAGCTTAGCATGTGGACTTATCTGTATTCTAATTTTGGTGTCTAACTTTCTCTGATGCCACTGTGGAGCGTGTCCATTTTTGCAGCAGTTATTCTCTGTGATTTCCTGGTGGGTAACAACATTGATGAGTACCTTGTGAAGAAAGGTTTCAGATAGAAATTGCAGTACCAGAAAACTTGTTTGGGCCGCTGAATGGTTAATGGCATTAGCTTTTACACATTTGACTGGTTTGAGATTAATGGGTGAAATTCATAACTTCTCCAGAGTCTCATTCGCATCTTCTCTATTAATTTACATCTCCTGCATTAATAACGAGCTAAACCCACATGAAAATGGCCCAAGTGAAAGCTACTGCTCAAGTAGCACATCTTAGATGATATTGGACTGGGGAAGCTTGTGAAGTGGGGAGGCATCAAGGGACAGACAACAGCTTTGGCTTGCCAACAACCTAGAAGAGTATGTGAGGGGACTTTAAAAGTGCAGGTGGACAGGCTGTTCTACTGTGTCATTTTCTTTAAAACATTGCTACTCATGTTGTAGTTTTAATTAAGCAAAAGGGGAAAGTTGGCTGCTAAACAGAACATCTTTGAGCACATGGGGAGGCACAAACTGAGCCATGCAAATATGCTATCAACCAGCTTCTGTTAGTTTTAAGATGGCGTTGATGAAATCTTCTGGTTTGTTGTTGTTTTGGGGGGGATTTCACCCTAATTCTTATGTTAATTTGCTCAAAACCTGACACTACTATGTGGTAGCTAAAAGCCTGCCTGAAGTTTTGCTTTATTCATCTACTTTTTAGCAATTCAGGAGATTTAACTTCAGGGAGCAGAAATAGTAATGTAACAGACTGTTGCACCTGTGTCCAAGTGACTTGTGTTTTTGGGGTTTTTTTAATGGTGCATTTTTTTAAACCCAAAGGAGTCTAAGCATTTCCTCTGACAATCATCAAAACCTTATTAAGAATCACTCTGCAAGAATCAGAGATAAAAGAGAGAAGCAAGGAAAGCTTAAGTTAGGGCTGGAATCTCCCAGTAGGCTCCAATATCACAATAGTGCAGGGCACACACATCCTTAAACTTGCTTCTGAAGGCACTGCCAGTTGTGTGTCCCAGTGAGGTGATTTTTGGCCCCTTTGTCCATCCCAGTCCAGGATGGCTGTGGGAAGCTTGTCCTTCCTTAGAAAGATGCACGAATCACTGAATTCGTGCAGGATTTTTAATTCCTGCACCCATAAATAAGTCACTCTTATCTTCAGTATTCTTAACCTTATCACCAGGAAACAAGTATTGGCCTGTAACCTTATCTTTTGCATTGGTGACTTTGCCATCCTCTGTGTATTGGCACAGCCCTTTCTCTCAGCAGACTTTCTCCCTTTTGTGAATAGGGTTTTGAGTACAGAAGTTATGATGTTGCCATTCTTAAAGGGCTGCTGAGCAAGGCCTGAAGAGTTGCCTGGCTTTTGGATGTGGGCCATAAAAGAAGCACCTTCCTTCCAAGTGCCTGCTACCATAGGTCCCCCAGCCTTGGGTCTGAGCAGGTACAGTCCCTTAGGACAGACATTTAGAGGCCCTTGAGGTTTCTTTAATGTAATTTTTTTCTTTCCTAACTCTGTGGTAAAATCACATGTTACCACTTTGTTTATAAGATGGCTTTACTGTGCCAGTAAAAACCTGAGGCTCCATTGTACGAGGAGCAGCTGAAATGAGTAAGACACTCAATAGTACAGGAAGCCTCACTGGGAACGGTGTCACTGAGGCAATGGGAGGCTTTCACAGGGCCTGGAGATGAGCAATTTGGCAGAGAAGGTCAGTTTGAAAAGTATAGTCAACCCATTTTTGAAAGACACTGACCAGAGCAGTCTTCATACTGCAGGAAGTTGTTGAAGGCACAGCAAAGGTAGAGGTGGAAGTTTGGTAACCATGGTTGATTTTTCAATAATGAATCAAAATAGAAGCTTTGAATTAGATAGGGTGGTCGATCAGAGGAAGAATATAAAGTTAGGTGTTTGTGTAGGTTGGAAGAATGTTCTGGGGCAGAATGAAGGGGAGGATTGTCTCCCCTTCATTTACAACTTCATAGTTGAAAAGATAAAATGGGAGAAACAGGAATATGCAAAAAATTGGATAAGGCAAAAGTTCATATTTAACTTGGGGAAGAGAGAGGGGCCTTAAGCTTAAAAGGTTCATAAGTTAGATATTACATGATGGAGTGACAATTTCAGTCAGCTAAAACATTTGTGCTGTCAAGCCAGAAGTCTTCAGACTTTCCTTGTAACCTAAAATGTCTTCATCTTCTTAACATCTTTTGGGGGAATTTGTATGCGGTTTGGGTGATATTTTAGTATTATTTTTCTTCTTTTGTATTTTGAAACCTGGAATATCTAGTTGCAGGTCACCTGTAGGACTTGTATTTATAATAACCTAGAGGTACTTACTGAGAGCATAAAACAGGGCCTTTGGTAAAAGATTGTGTTCTGAAGATCTCCAACAACATCAGCAATGGCAGATGACAGTCTTCATACTTTTATAGTCTCCAGTGAAGAGCGTTTTGAGCTCTCAACGTTTTTAATAAGTTGGTTAAAAGCTATAGAAGGGAGGGAAGGAGGTGGGGGGTCAGACTTGACCCAGCTTCCTTGATTAGCATACCCAGTTGGGCAGCAGAAGTAATTATGTCTGACATGGTATCACAGCTGTTGGGACTGGGGGGTTGTATGAATCACAGAAACCTGACAAACCCTGAATAGGAGAGTTTCTGTCATATTTTCTGCATTACTCTTTTCCACTGTGCAGACTTTCTTTTTTTTTTCCACACTAGAAGCTGAGAAAGACATTCCACACTATTTCTTCCTGATCTTTGTTCCATCTTGGTACCTTCTCCAATGTGTTTTGCCTTGGAAAGCTGTACTTCAGTACCTTTTTGGCCCTCTTCCCAATTGTTTTGCTATTTAGATGGTGATTTAAAAAGCACTGATTTTGCTTTTTTTTTATGTAAATGAAAGCATTGCAGTACCTTCCTCCTGAATTGACATGATACAGCTCTTGTAGTGTCCATAAGGCAACCAAAATGTTTTGTTTCCGATGGACATTGTTCTTGACACCTGGGGGCGGAGGCCACCTAACTTAGTGGTTATTGAGACGAGGAAGGCTTACTTGTTTTCTTATTAGCTGCCATTCAATATGTTGGAATGAATAAAATCTCCAAAACATAATGAAGATTTCCAAGAACACTGAACAAAAGCATCTTAAATCTTGAGTGAGTCTGTATCCTTGCTGGACCTCTTCTTTAACAGTCATTCACCTTGATTCTTCCCTTTTATTCCCTGCTTGCTGACCTTCCCAAGACTAAGTGGGAGATCCATACCTTCTCTGGGAAGGCAGGGAGTACTTCTGTTCAGGCTCCTACCAGCTTCCATTGATCTGGCTCGTGCAAAATCACCTCAGTGTAGGAAATATGGAAAGAGTACTCCTCCCTTTAAGAACATGTAATCTCTCTTCTCATTTTTCTTCTTTAATACAAAAAAAAAGGTGGAAATTTTTTGTTGAGGAAGGACATGTACACAGGGATAGACAGATTCACTCGCATGCTTTCTGGTCTATTCTTCCATTTTCAAACCCCCGATTCTGCATTCATACACTTGCTTTTTGAGGAGGGAAGCACAGAGGGACAAACCCCCTGCCCCACAACGCCTTCATCTTGTTTGTTGCTCGAGTTGGGAGGGAAAGAGGTGCGTGAGAGTGTGTTCTATGGGACCGTGACTCCATCTGCAGGCAAGAGCATGCTACTCTCTCCCGAGAGCCACCATGACCTCTGTGCAGCCTTGAGCCCCTTAGGTCTTGGGTGAAATCAGATGGTGCTTCTCAGTGTACAGCAGTGTCTGTATCCGTCTCAAAATCTGAATGAGAACAAGAGTACTAAGAAGCCAAATTCTATGGGTATCTCATGAATCTTACTTCTGTGACCTGGGCACCTTTAGTGCAAGCAGCCAACACTTTCAAGGGGTTATGTGAGTAAGCTTGCGTGCTTACTGGTAAAAGGGGAGAATTGCAATAAGGAAGTATGGCTGGGGGGTTAGCAAGGAAAGCAATTAAATCCTGTGGCCACAGCACCTATATGCCAGCTATGTGTTGATGATAATGGTTTGCTGGCAACACCAGCCTTAAAATTCTACACCTAGCTTTGCTGGTGAACCACCACAGGCAGAGTGCATATCCTCAACTGAAAGGTGGAGGTAATGATGCTTTGCAAATGGTTAAGAAAAAAGGCAGCAAACTTCCAGTGCTTGCATTATAGAGGTATTAAAAATACAGTCAGTCTTCTACCTGCTCGGCTGTTATAGCTTCATTTAGTTTGTACAATCTTCAGGGTAGGAACCGTATTGAGGGAAGAAGAGTGAGGATGTAAAACACCAGTTGTGGTTTTAGAATGATTAGTGAGTGTTTTCTGCTAAGTAGCTCATAAACGAGTAGGATTTTTAAGAATAAGTATTTGGACATTAAAGAGTTCTGGATATCATAAGGGTGCTTTTGGTGAAGAGTTGTACTAGCTAAAAAAGCCTAGTGGCATATTTGTATTCTGTAAACTACTCCCATAAAAACAGATGTGAATACCATGTTTAGGAAACAGTAAATGCTTATGTTACAACACTTTCATAGGACTATTTAGATTGGGAGCATTCTCTTGAGATCATCTAGTCCAGCCTCACTGCTCAAACCGGGTAAACTAGAGTACATTCTTCAGGCAACCTCTCTGAGTAACCTGTGCCAGTGTTTGACCATTATAATGGTAAAAAAAATCTCGTGTTGAAATGGAATTTTGATGTTGTCTGGTTTCATTTTGGGGTAGTTTTTGTTTTGGCCTTTTTTTTTTTTTAAATTTGTACCTATTGCCTCTTGGACACTGGCGAGGAGATTCTGACTCCTTCAACTTCATTTTCACCCATCAGAGATTTGTACAAATGGGTAAGATCTCCCTGAGCCTTTCCTTCTCCAGACCAGTCTCAGCTCTTTCAACTGCTCCTCATATGGCAGCTGCCCCAGTCCCTTAATCATCTTTGTGGCCCTGTACTGGACTCACTCCAGTAAGTCTAGATCTTTCTTGTACCAGAGAGCCCTGAATGAGACAGAGCACTCCAGATGCAGGCTCACCAGCGCTCAGTGGAGGTGCAGGATCACCTCTCTCAACCTGCTGCCAACAGTCCTCTTAATGGTGGCCTTCTTGGCTACAAGGGTGCATTGATGCCTTGTAGTCACCTTGTTGTTGACCAGGATCCCAAGGTCCTTCTTGGCAAAGCTGCATTCCAGCTCGTAGATGCCTAGGATATGCTGGTGCCCTACATGCAAGACTTTGCCTTTCCCCTTTTAAACTTCATGACATTTCTCTCTACCCGCTTCTCCAGCCTGGTAGTACTTCTGAAAGATGGCATGACCATCTGGTCTATCATCCACTCCTTCCAGTTTTGTCATCTGCGAGCTTGTTGAGGGTGCACTCAGCTTTGTTGTTGAGGATGCAATCATCAGCCTTTTTGTGTGCAAATGCAAGCTGCTTTCCTCCAGGTATTACTTCTTTTCCTTTCTTCCTACTCATGAGTTTTTGTGCTACTCTCTGTGGTTTTTCACTATTATTAGTCTATTTCTTGTGGACAAATAACTTGCATCTCACTGTAAATTACAGACTTGAAAGCACTGGGTGGCCTTAGAGTTGCTGTAAAGTAGGGAGTAGAAACAGTATTTGCATCAAATAGTGTTAGCAGGGGTTGAGAAAACTAGACTTTATTTCTTGTATCTCAAAAGACATATAACCTTCTCCTCTGCATTGTACAGTCCGATGGGGAAGTGCCAGTGCAAGGAGATATTTCCTACAAGGGGGGCACTGGCCGCATGACTTCATGTTCAGTAGAGAGTGGTGACAGGAAGCTGACCTGCAGCCCAAACCCTTCTGCTTGCTGGTGGGTGAGGGCTGATCACTGAGAACATGCGGCATGATTGAGCGTAGCTGAGTGCCCTGTGAAATTCATCACACCAGGCAGATGAACTCTGCTAGAAGCTTCATCTCCACATACCCCTCCTCTCTCTTACCTTAATGTAATTTCTTTTTCCTGAAAATGTAAAATCTTAGCACCACCACATTTCCTTGTCTCTCAGTTGCCCTTCTGTCTCACCTGTCTTAAAGCTGTTAAGGTATCCCAAAGATGGCCTAGTTGGCATCAGTACCACTGGTGTCCCCCTCTGTGCCTGCCTTCTTCCTGCTGTGTTTCTGCTAAGGTGCTGCCAGAGAGAGAGAGGAGTTTGGTAAATGCACAGTCCTAGGTGGTAGATGGCCTCCTTGGGATCTTATCAGTTCTCATGGTCCAGTGCAGTCTCAGTACCACTCTAGTGTTCCAACAAGAGAAAACCAGCTAGTTAATTGAGAAACCAGAGTTGATTTCCCTGAGGAATTTGCCACCTTGCTGGTGCAGCAGAGACTCTGCCTCTCAGCGTATGTGTAACAAGGTGTTTAAAAACTTAGACACACTTTCATTTAGCAAACAGCTGTGGCTTAAAGTGCTGTTGCCTTGCTACTTAGCTGAGCTGCAAGACTGCACACTGAAGTAAAATAAGAGGCCGAATACATTCTGTTTTGAGAGTTTGGGAGTGTTTTTTCCAGGATGATGGTGATGGCTTTAACCATGGCAAGTTTGCTAATGAGGCTGTGCCTAAATCTTCAGTTAACCAGTGACTAGCAAGCTATTAAGCAGAAGCAAAATGACAGAGGGAGTTCTCTGGGTCTCACTCTGATTTAACTTTGACCATTCTTAAGGTGGGGTAAAGTTATTGATTTCAATGCGTTTAAATGGAGAATGTAAAATGGTGCAAAAAGATCAGGATTGGAAGAGATGTTTATCCCTTTTAATTTCCACATTTGTAACTGTAATAGCCCTCGGCTAAGTGTTCCAGTCGTCAGTTGACTAAACAAATTCTTTTCATCAGTTCAGAAATTGCTTAGTGTTTTATGTTGTAAAATATTATTTTTTTTTATATATTTAATCTGTACTGGGTAAGATGGTGCTCGCTCTGATTTGGGGGAGAAATTCTGCACTTCAGGTATCTGCAGATGTAAATCCAAGAGTCCTAGGCTAGAGTGACTGGTCAGTCAGTGTTTTTTCTTGTTTGGGTGTTTTTGTTTTTGATTTTTGTTTTTTTTTTTTGTGAAGTAGGCTTAGAGAAAATGGGTGTTAAGAGGTAGTATAGTGAATCATGGAACTGAAAAGCCAACTGCAGTTATGGTAAGATAAGAATCATGAAACCTCTTTGGTAAATCTGAAGAAGCATCCCTACAATATTTGAGTAACAACAAAGTTATGTGGACATTAATGTGTGATCCAATGTGTTTCTGGCCTGTGATATCTAGTATTATATATCAGTGTGGGTTTGAGGCCACTAGCTTTGTGTTGATTTTAATTTTTTTTAATTGAAATTAGGAGCTGTATCACCTTTCCTAGGTAACGTGCTATAGATTTATACAGTGAGTACCGCTGAAAAATACAAATATCGCAGTTCTTCTGAACAAGTATTACTATGTTAAACTTGCATTTCAACTAGAAGCATTTTGTGTTGAATTTGTTTTAAAGTGGCTAGTAAGTTTGCCAAGATTTAGGCAAGATTCTGAGAAAGCCAGAGATGTAGGTTGTGTTGCACTCCTCCTCCCTGATACCTCTCCCTTCTGAGACTTCAAGAGCGTAGTGGAATTCATGAAAATCTTGGTCTTGGAGGACATTTTTGATTCAAACATGTTCTTTGTTCACAAGCTTGGCATAGGCAGCTGAAAAGTTGGGAGAGCACTGCCAGGGTTGCAAAAAGAGTTCTTACCTGGAATTGGCTGTGGACCTTTTGCTTTCATTTCATTTTAAGAAGGAAGATGTTAAAACCTTGGAGAAAGGAGAACTTCATAACCCTTTACAAAAGCTAAAGCCTGTCTGCCACTTAAGATCTGCTGGTTATGCAACTGCATCTCTCATTTCTAATTGTTCATCTGTTCCAAGATGATACTCATCAGGCAGTAATGGCTTCTATAATTGTTCACTGGTCTTTGTGGAGTTGGTTGGTGGCCTTGCCAGTCACCAACCTGTCATTATTTATGATTATTACAGACCTACCACCTCGTGTTATTTGCTTACAGAGCATTTGCAAACATGGCTGATGCTATCCATGAGCTGTTATCCTATGGGTTTGTTCGTGCCTTTGCATTTGCCTTTTAAGTGCTTTAGAGCAAAGAGAAGTTTATAATCAAATCTTGTTTGCAGGATTGATTCATAGTTACTGCTAAGCAAAGAAATACTGACATCAGTTAAAATAGAAAACAGAAGTTTAGGCTGTTAGGGGTATCCCCCAACAGGTGTGAGAGAGAGAGATGGGAATTTCAGTGAAAACCAGTGGGACTCATGTTACATATTGAAGATACAGAGGCTGTAGATCCATGTTCAACAGGAAATTAATACAAAGATAGGAGTACCACTGAGAAGAGTCTGTGGAACCTGAAAAACTCTCCTCTGCATGCTCAGGGGCACACGTAGCTGACCTGACCCTCATTTTGGTAGGCCATACTTTAAGTAGAGGTGGCCATAGTTTGGTTTGGAGGGCCCAAGAGCTGGTTATAATGGTCCTGTTTTTCCACTCAGTACACTTCTTTAAAAAATCTGAGGCTGGGGACAGAGCTCTTTAAAGTTTCAAAAACTAAAGCAAGGATGCCAGCTAATTTTTAAGTTTCTGTTTAGCAACCTTTTCAAGTATTTGTTACATTGCGTAAAGACAGTTTGGATGCTAGGTACTCTGCAAACGTTCTAAGAATGTTACATCATTTATTACTGTTTAAAACCTTATTTACTCAATTTGTTTCATTTTTCTCATGTGTAAGTGAAGAAAATATTTACTTTGTTCAAGAGTGGTTTCTGAAGCTGAACTTAATTCATATGTGTAACTAGATTTGGTGTTTGGAAGGTGCCATACAATCATTACTTATTAATAGAAGGACCTGCAGAAGCAATGCATTATTTATATTGTGTTATCTGTGGAAGAATTGCAACTATTTTCTTGTGTTTGGACTAAAAATGTTCAAAAGTGTAGTCAGCTGACTTAATTCTTTCTTGTACTATACCACCAAACACATAAGGGAAGATTGTTTTTAAATGGCATTATGCCCTTAGTCATCTTCCTTAAACCTATAAAAAATGGTAAAATAATGGAAAATTAGGACTGATGTACCTATGATTTCAGTGTGATGGCTGGGTACTATCTATTGACTGAGACAATATTTGGAGTAATGCAATTAGCCAGGACAGATATGAAGAGCCATGTCATTCCCAAATAGAGGATTTCCAGGTGTGGCATTAGAAACCCTTCAAAGCTTGAGTATATAAAGTTTCTCCCTGACAATTAATTCAGCTGCTGGGATTTCTTTCTTAAGTCTTGGCCCACTAAGCTCCTGGGCAAAGTGTTGGGATGTCTTATTGAAGCCAAGGTCACCCTCAGAGAGATTTAATGCTGCTCTATGGTTTGCCAGTCCCCATGGCCCTTTCAGAGAGCTGTGTTCCCAGAGTGTCTTTGCTGCAGCCACGTCACCCCCCCCCCTAGAGGGGGTTTCAACTGGTAGAGGGGAGAAAAAAAACCCACACAGCATGTTGAAAATGAATGCTGACAATGTCAACATTAATTTATGCCAGAAACGCATGAGGAATAGAGGGTGGAAAGAGTGATAGTGCAGAACACAGTATTGTGTATGTCCTGCTCTCCTCGAGCACCTGAAGAAGGGCTGCCACAGCAGCTGGGGATCCCATCACAGGGCCAGTACTCTTCCCCTTGCAGAAATGGCCACTTTGTGGCCTCCTGCACAGGTAGGACCATTTGGATGCTGCTCATGAAGCTGCCTTAGTTCAGTACAATTGCCATTAGAATGTATTTTTTTGAAAAATGAGTTCAGCATTGCAACTCTTACTAGTCAACAAAGTTCTGTTGTTAGTCCCAGGCACATCAAAGTTGAGGTTAGTGAGCAATAGTAAAGAATGTCTCTGATATTTTTTGTTTTCACTGCTAATGCTGTACAAATCTCCAAAACCTGTATAAACTGGAGAAGTGAGGGAAAAGGCAGGACCTAAATATTGAGGGAATTCTGACTCTGGGACTCGTGGTCGTGAGCAAGTGTAAGGCAGCTGTTTGCACTCAGCTCTATGCCCAAAAATCTCTAGTACTGTCAGTTATTGGTTTTTACTTCTGGATTAAAAATAAGTAAGTCTCTTCATGAAAATGAATTATTATAACTGTATTGTGAAGTGATAAGCCAGCTGAAGTCAGGAGGAGTCTGTTTTGTCTCAGCAGATGTGTACATGTGGTTTTCAAACTCAAAATTGCACATGCATGACCTCAGATTGTCATATATATATAACCTTTTAAATCTTATTTAGATTTTTTTCCCTGTAGGAAGAACAGTTGTGGCTGTAAAATGGAAACCCTTCTAAATTGAGGTGCTTAAGAGTGCAAGTTGGCTTAAAATATTTAGGTTGCAAATTTGCTGGTTTGTGTTTTCCTAGGCAGCTGTTTATTTAAAAAAAGTTTTTTTGAAGTTAGGGTAGAAAATGGTGTGATAAAATGATGAGTCAGGTTGTCAAAAGCAAAATAAATTCTCACAGGTATACATGCTAGAATAATGCATATTTTTATTTTTGCAACATCTGACTCATGATTTCTATTATGTATTCTGCTAAGTTCAAAGTTTTCTTACACAAAGACAGAGCTATATGAAACAACCATGCTTCAAATCATTCTGCTTCAATTGTAGTTACAGGTTTTGGAGTTTAAATCATTAAGAACCTCTGTGTGAACTTTTATCCAAATCACTGTAAGTCACAAAGAGAGCACTTCTCTTTCACGGAGTACCTTTTGTGCTTTAGTGAGACTCAATCCCTGTTCTGTTTTTTTTTTTTTTTCCACCTTCATGTCTGTCTTTGAAGAAATATGTGTGATTTGTGAAGTAATGAAAGTATGTATCAGTTAATGAAAACTGCTATCCTGGCTTCATAATGCACACTGGAATTGCTTCAGGATAAAGCTTCATATACCTGCATTGTGGCGGGGGGGGGGAAGGGAAAAGGTAAATTTCAGAAGTCCAGATTGCTGTGTGCACTGTAGAAGTATCAGGTAGCAGTTAAATCAACCATTAGGGGTGACCTAATCTTGATTTCCTCCCCCCTCCACGCACACACACACTCTCAAGGAGTTGTGATTTTCATGCTGCTTGCATTCTTTCCACTTTTTAAAACCTGCACTGGAAATTGTCAGAATACCAACTTGCCCACCTTCCCTTCTTGTTCATTTTGTGTGCTTCTTTTGGCATGGCAGGAGTTGTACACAAAGCACCCTCTCCTCTCCCCCCCACCACTGAAGTTCGGCTGCAGTAAAGCCCCTCTGGCCCCTGTGCTGATCGCATCCAAGAAATTCTGTGGGGTTAGCTCTGCACCTCTACAATTTTATTTTTTTTCCGTTTTCTAACACGGGAAGACAAAACGTCTTAATTTAGGGGAAAAAAAAAGGTAAAAAAAAAAAAGGTTTGATATTATTATTTTCTTTCCCACCACAAACGAGGGAACGGTCGAGACCCATAAATTTGCACATACACCTTTATATATATATATTATTTTTNGAGGGGGAGAGGGAGCCCTTCGCGGTGGCTCCGGCAAAACCGGCTTCAAGCCCCCTTTCCCCCGGCGAAGAGGGGAAAACCCGCCCCGGTTAGCAGCTCCCCCGGGGGCCCCGGCTTTGTGCCTGTCCGTGCCCCCCCCTCCCGGTCTTATTTGATCTCCCGTTAAACCAAGGAGGAGAATGTGAAAAAAGGGGGAAAATGCCCAGGAGGAAGCAG
>VWZF01002109.1:270728-399093 GCA_013396755.1 Sclerurus mexicanus
TTTTGGTGGGTGTATGATTTTTTTTTTTTAATTGCATGGCCTAATCTGTACTTTTTTTGGTTTAATTTTCGTAGTTCAGTTCATGGGAGGAGTTTTTTCTGTGTGTGGTTTTTTTTTCCCCTGGTGTGTGATATGCGCACACACTCCATATGTCCCACACGAATGCTGCTTCTCAGGGGGATTTATTTATTTCAATTTCTTTTGCAACTGGATCAAAAAGCTCTTCTTTGACAATAATAATACTTTAGGTAATTCAGAATAACGCTCTTGTAGATTCAGCAAATGCCTTGGAATTCAATGTGCAGGTGCTAGGCATAGTGATTTGGGGTAATTTTTTGTTTTGTTTTGGGGGTGTTTTTGGTTTGTTTAGCAACATGTTGCTTTAATGGATACTCAGTGCAAGATACATTTTTATTGTACAATTCTCACTGGTTTTAGCAATACATTTCTTAGTGGGACAGCGTGTGTACTTAATTTTGAAGTGTTAATGGTGGCAGAAGAACATAAAGTGCACCATGCGCATCCCAAAAGTGGAGCTGGCTGGGGCTGTGCTCCATCCCAAAAGAGGAGCTGGCTGGGGCTGTGCTCCATCCCAAAAGAGAAGCTGGCTGGGGCTGTGCTCCATCCCAAAAGAGGAGCTGGCTGGGACTGTGCTCCATCCCAAAAGAGAAGCTGGCTGGGGCTGTGCTCCATCCCAAAAGAGGAGCTGGCTGGGACTGTGCTCCATCCCAAAAGAGAAGCTGGCTGGGGCTGTGCTCCATCTCAGCACTCTGCCCCGCTGAGGCCATAGCGTTGTGATTCATTCCTGACTTAGGTTCCAGGTGTGAATGCTCCCCAGGACCCTTAAGCTCCTACTGAACCTCCCTGTGATATTTTGGATACTGTTGCAATTGTTTGGGACAATCAAGAGATGTTGACACACAGACTAATTTGTCGGTGTTACATTGTAACTGAGCAAATGTAACTTAGTCCTGCAGGTCCTTGTCGACTCTAGTACAACTTGGGTTAGAAGCTGGCTTCTCGTGATTTCTGGGCCTTAATTAATTTATTATAAAGTGTTATGTCTCCTGAAATGCACCTGAGGAACACTGTCAGGCTGCTTGCAGTGACAGTATGGAGCTGCTGCTAACCCAGAACCTGATTTTATACTTCTGTCCATTTTCATTGGACAGTCCTCATTGAATTTAGAGGTAATTCCACAAGGGAAGACTGCACCGCCAGAAAACACACCATGGTGAAGAAGTCCTCTGTATGAGAGTTTGCTAGAGATGTATGAGGCTGCTACAAGAGTTTTTAGGGGAGTTGCTGGATACTGATGCTTCAGTGTTTGAAGGAAGAGAAGGATTGATATAATTAGATGCAATAATAGTGTGTTTTGGTGGCATCTACTTAAAAGGGCAAAGTTAAGGTTGAGCTTTCAGTCATTGGAGCTGTTTACAACATAATTTAGTTTGGAAGGGTCCTTTGGAGGTCATCTGGCCTAGCCCCCTGCTCAGAGCAGGGTGAAGCTCAGGGTTCAGTCAGATGGATGGGCCCTTTGAGACTCCAATATTTACGTGTATTGAAGTGGAGTTTTTCTGTGTGAAGAGGTCAGTTTTTGGGAACTGTTTCGCCACAGGTGCCAGCAGAATGTCCTCACTCACACTCTGTGAAATACAAAAGAAAGTGCATCCTTCTTAATTTAAGATACAAAGGAATGAGGAAAGGACTTTAGGAGTTCCTGGATGGACAATGGCTCATTCATACCCAAGCTAAATACTGCAGCAGCATAGATTCAGTTTACAATTACAGAGTTAGGTCTTTAACTTTAAAATTTGCCTCGTATGTGTGTGTGTCTTATGATTATTTTTGAATGTGACTGACTTGGCCAAGTCAATTCATTTTCATTGGAATGTTTAAAGGAATTTTGCTCATTCCTGTATGTATGTGTGTTAGAGGTTTTTTCCCCCTTCAGCCACTTCAGCACTGAAATACTTTGTTTCTCATTTATTCAGTTACCATAAGAATCTTTAATTTATATATATATGTGTATATATACAAATACAACTTCACCCTGCTTTCTCCTTGTTGCCTCACTTTCCATTCTGCCTCAGACTATTATTTTCTTTACTGAGAATTCCTGAAAGTCTGGTACTTCTGAACTGCTCCATGTGACTTGAAAGAGCTCAGCCAGGAAAGTAAAAGTTTTGGGAAGTCTTGAGGCACTCGAGTAAATGTTTAAGATCTAGATCGCTACATTGCCTTAAGTGTAGCAATCGATGCTCCTTGGGGTTTGGTTCTGTCTCGGAGGCTTGTCAGCAATGCAATTTGTGAATGAATGCCACAATTCCATTTATTCAAAGCTTGCATTTATTATAGAGCAGCAGATGCTACACTGAGAAGTTTGAACTCCTGCTAGTTTCTGAGGAATGTTTTTAATGTGGGACAAACTGCAGTGTCATTTTCTGTTGGATTTATTTTGTTAAAGGAGGAGATGTGGAATTGATATTAGTTTCAGTATCAAAGGCTAGATATCTGATAACCAAGGGGGCATAACTCTTCTTGCTTTCATGGTCAGGTACAGTGTTAGATAGTCTAGATACCCTGTTGAAGGGTTAGCTCTTTCTATACAGTAAAAAACCACTTGAACTCTATGGAGCTTTTTATTATATTGGCTTTTTATTGCTCGATTATATCATCAGAGGACAAAGAAAATACTGTCAAACAAGTAAATTAACAGTGATTTAGAGCTTCCTTCTTTTTTATTTCTGCAGCTTGCTTCATTTGATACTTTCTGATAGCAAGAGAGGATGTGTTGGATGGGTTTTTCAAAAGACTTCCCAATGTCAGGAAAGCCTTTACTGTCATTTGACATTTAAAAGTTGCCTCCAAGACAAAATGTTTTTGCCAGGAACAAGAATCTTTGTCTTTTGAATGATTTTATTACTGTGCTAGCACACATTGGATGTGTATGGGGAAGTTTTTATTTATTCTTCTAACATATTTTATTTAGTCTTCTAACATATTTACTGTTTTTAACCTCTTACCACTGTAGGGATCATGGTCTAGCACATAGTCAGCAAGAGAATCCATGTAGGGAAAATTATTATTCTTGGTATGATTAGGTTAATGACTTCATTGCTCTCATCATGGTTGTACTGGTGGTACTGTAATGCACCTCTCAAATGAACAGTGGCCTTTTGGTGGACTCAGTACCAATCCCCATTTTTTCATCTGAAGATACTGTTCTTATTTTGTCCCTCTTGTGCCAGTGAAGTTGTCACAGACTTCAGAAATACCTTTTGCCTTTATGGGCACCCTTTCTGATGTGTCAAGTCTGTCTTCTTAAATTTGTTTGCTAATTTTCTTTTTGTTATGCAAACTAAGTCTCTTTTATAAGACTCCTTCAGTCATAAATGTCTAAAGCAAATCAATGGTAGACTGTTAGTGTTGTCTGATAGTACAAAATATAAATAAATCGCACTGGAGTAAAGATTGGACTACTAAAAAGTCAGTGTTGTGCTTATTAAACTAGGCAAGTCTTTAGGATCTTGTGAATGAGATTTTAGAGAGGCTAGGGGGCCCAAAGATTCAGAACAAAACTGCAGACTTTTTAGTTGGCCAAACAGGAAAACCCGCAGGTAGAGCAGTGGAATGGGAAATGTAAGAACATGCAGGCAGAATTTTTACTTTTAAAATGGATGAAGAAGAGTATGACTTAATCTTCGTAACAGAGCAATTGTTGTCTTTTTCATAAAGAAGGCAGGAGTAGGAGGAATTAAGTTTAGAAAAAAAAAGAAGGAAGAAGAGGAGCCAGGAGGAGCTGGCTGTTCAAAGTGAAGTATTAGTAATTTCCTATAATTTAATCAGACCAGATCCCAGAGCAAGATAATGAGAGCATGACCTACAAAAGAGGACTTTTTGGAAGTTAAGAGGTTTTCTAACATGAAGCATCACAAGGCATGTGATTTGTCATGAAGCACTGTATAGAGGACTCTTTTTTTCCTTTCACATTGCAAAGAAATCATGATACAGACATGAGTTCAAATGGTTAGGGAGTGCTAATATGGATTGTGCCTGGAATTCTTTTACTGTTACAGCTGTTAAAATACTCCAGAGTCGTGCTTGAAGAGCGTATCTACTCAACATTTTGTCTTGGTTTCTAGTATGCCATTTTTTGTTGCTAGTTTGCAATTCGTGGTACATCATTTGCATCAGTTGAGTTTACGCATCCAAAACCCTTCAGGATGCATGGAGGTCAAAGTATCATATGCCTTACAAAAATAATAATATACAAGATATCTGGACTACAAAGTAGCCAGCAGCATGCAATAGAGTCCAGTTTTCATAGGGGTGAGGGGACTTCTCTTCCTTCCTTTCCTTCTCCCCTCCCCAAGAAAACTTTTGGTTTTGTTCTACTTAAAGTGTTCTCTCTGAAGAACAATAAATGCTATGGGGTGATAATGTCATGAAGAATAATAAATTATATTGACCTGAAGGAAAATAAAGTCTTTAAAAAGGTGGATAATATCCATTTTCTCCAAGAGTTTGGTTGTTTTTTTTAAATGTAGTTCAATAATAAAGGTCTTGGTCCATATTTCTTTTGAAAGGATGTGTGCTGCAGGGTACAGACAACATTGATATGTGCAACTGTACACTGCCTTGTGGCCACTTTAATGAAGGATTCAACAACTTGTACCCATAAGCTCACATGAGAGCTTGTCTTTTAGTTTTTCCTCTCTCCAAACTAACTTAGGGTCATGATTATGGTAGTGCCAAAAACAATTTCTTTTTTCCTTACATATCTTCAGTAGTGTTTACAGGTATTGTCCTCTTTGGTCTAGAAAACAATTATTCTGAATACTCAGCCTGAACTTATCAGCTTAGTAGTTAGCTCTATTCCTTAGGTTTTTTTCCCTGCTTACCAAGGGATTTCCCTGTTTGTCATGAAGTCATACTGAGTCATAGAATTCCAAGTTAAGCCCAACAGTAAGACAAGACTGTTCCATTTTGCAGGTTAAGAATTCACGCAGAGTCCAAGTTTGGATAATTTGAAATGACAAAAAAGTTATGGTGGGTTTTTTTGGTTTTGGTTTGGTTTTTTTTTTTCTGGGTTTGGTTTTTTTTTTTCTTTTTGAGAAACACGCAGTAAAGAGGGAAAAACTGGGCTGCATAAATAGTCCTTTTCCTCATTCTTTTCAGTACTTTGGCATCAGGATTGGAAGTAGAGGGGAAAGAGTGAGTAGTGCTGATAGCACGGTAGGTAGATAAGAAGAGAGAAGTTGAGAAGTTTTTAGGCAAGACTGATGACCTGATTGTTGTTTAGAATAAATTCCATTAAAAATTAAAGGGTTACCGAGTGATAGGGGTCTTGTAATGAGTAGTATAATCATCAGAAAATGAAATTGGGTTCCAAACATCTGCACTGTTTTCTTTCTTTTATTTGGGGTGCTCTCACTAGTGTAGAAATAAAATTTTTGAAGCAACTCAAAGCTAAGCTGCTGTCATCATCCCTTTGAATTCTGCATGGTCCTACCTCTAGGGATTCCCTTCTTCCAGAAGGGTTTATAGCGCTTCTGGCCCTCATCTGGGGTTTGCTGCTTGGATGTGTTTTCCTCTATTGCAGGGCTTTCTCTACAGGTAGAAAGAATTCTTCCTTGCATGGTCTCAAGTTTCATCTGAAAGTTTCTCTGAAGGGGAAGATTTGGCATAAGCTTGCTTTAGAATTACAACTTCCTATTTTTAGTGAATGTTTTGGACATATCCTGAATCTTGGGGCCTGTTAGATTTGTAAGATGCTGTGTCAGGGCAAGTAACTTTTAGAAAAATGCATTTAAAAAAATGGTAGTTTTAACAAGTGTGTATTTAGCTTAATGAGTAATCCCCATGTGTGTCTTCAATGCACACAAATTCTTTACAAGCTTCTAGACTTCACCTGGACTTGTGTAGTGGTACAAATAATTACTCATCTCAAAAATTAAAATACAAACACACATAACTAGCTGATCGTTGGCTAGAGTGAAAAGTAAGGAACAGAGAGGGTGGCAGGCAAATGTACTTAGACAGCAGCTGGTGGTGTAGCTGTGTTTGCTTGCTTTCCTGAAGCACAGCCAGACTCTCTCCCTTTATAAACTACTGTGCCAAGTCTAGACCTGGCAACTAATGACTGAGGACCCATTTCTTTATGTGTTTGGAGCAGAACTTCCGCTTACCTTCTGCTACATTTCTACCACTTTGAGCCGGTGAAGAGCCCTTCTCAGGCACCAGTGTAAGCATAACAGCCTAGGGCTGCTCTAATTTCTGCTGCCCCCAGGCTCTCAGCTCACTCCTTGTTCTGAGAAGGAAAGGCTGACATAATCCTTTTGTCAATTCTGCCTTGCCAAAGGGAGTTCTTTGCACAGTGAATAACTCTGAAGGGGGCTCTTCTGCCCACCTTGAGGTACTTGAACGTTGCCCATAAGGTCTAAATAGACTTCATCATAATTGTTTATATTGTCTTCCTGCACAGTGCTGTGCCACACTGAGATAACAAAGCAAGCTCTAAATAAGCTACCTTGTGCATGGGAGGCCGTTATCACAGCAGTCTACCCAGGTTAATTCAGCTGTGCTACTTGTGGGTATACTCAGGCTGGCTCAGATATCACTACATAGCACTGCGTTATTTAGTAGAGACGTGCTCTCACGAGAATCAGAGTTGTTGTCTTCGAGGGCATTTATTGGCCTGCACAAAAAGTGTTGGTAAAGCTCACAGAGTTTCCGGATGAGAAATGCACTTTGGAAAAATAAAATCAAATCCTGCTGCCATTGTCACACTTGTTTGTTTGTTTAGCAAAAAAAAGCCAGGAATGGAACGGGCATGAACGTGAAACTTCCACTTCACTTCTGGCTTTTCCTCTGCATCTAAATTTTGGGTGGATTTTTAGGCAGAATGTCAAAACGAGTTGCTGCCCTTTATGCTGTGTTTGTGCCCTTAAGTAGCCATAGCATTAGTTTCTTGTCGCAGGAGCATGGCACAGAATCCTAGATTTCTTTAAAATAAGATAGGATTTGAGGAATGTCCAGTGCTTGTATGTTAATCATGTGACCTCTGACTTCTTAGGGTTGAAAGCTGAGGCAGTGCCTAAACCCCTGTGTCTGGGAGTGGGGAGTGCCTATTCCACATGGTCTGCTTCTATGTGTTCCCTACCACTAGGAGTAGCTTCCTAATCCTCTCTTACTTGGCTTTGCTTGTTAACCCCAAGCAATCCTCTCAGGGGCAGAGAAAGCAGCTGTCTTTGGTAGCAAACACAGCACGACAAAACAAACACTTCTTGAAGCTTCCCTTAGATATGTTACCATAATATCATCCTTGTGGGAGGAATTAGAAACACAGAGAATATAATTTGCCATGTTTTAATCTGACTTTGGGAGAGAGGAAAACAATTATAGGGAACTAGATTCCCATGACACATACAGGAAGGAGTAATTTCAGTATCTGAAACCTAAACCTTTTGTTTCTGAACCAGTTGGAAAGCTAATGAACATAAGCATCTCAGGCAGAGTAAAATGGTAAATGAGGAGCAGGTTATTTACCAAAAACAGAGTAGGAGAAGATGCATATAGCAAAAGTAAATAGAAACTAGTCAAAAGCAAAGGAGGTGTTAGTTAAAGCAGGTACACTGGTCTGTTGTTACCTGCTGTGGTTGAATATTGCCATACATGCAGTTTGTGAGCTCCTCCCTTTGCTTTGTGACCCCTTGACAGGGGTTGTAAACACAACAGGGATAATTACAGGCACTGTAGCAGGTTGATCTGAGGCTTCCCATGTTTTGTTTATTGCCAGGTACATATTAAGGTGATAGGGATTCCTAGTTGACTTTGTTGTTTCTTTTACTTTATTGATCCCTGAACCAACTTTAATAAATGTGCTCTATAGCAACAATTCCGTGTATTTTAAAAGTCCTTTTCGAAGAGTCAGTGTTTTGAGTGTTTAGTGTGGTTTTTCTCTTTCTGTACATTAATAAAAAGGAAAGAAAGTTCACAGCATTTGCTGTCACTGCCTTTCTGACTTCAGTATTTAGAATATTGTAAGATGCCTTCACTGAGCTCCACTTAACATAATTTTTAAAATTGAGCTGAATGTTTATCATCAGGAATGGACCATCTTTGCAGCCCTCCTTTGACCTCCCTTGTGCTGTTAGGGTGATGCAAATGTTATGGAAGCTGCCTTGGCCTTCCCAGACTGGGATTCCCATTGCGTGAAGGTGTTTCTAGGAGAGAAATAATACTGTTGTTTCATACATCTTCATAGCACTGCAACTTAGAATAGACTGTGAATCAGAGATGAAAAGGGTTAAAGATGAAGCCATGGCTGGAACGCATTCAGAACTGCTTGTTGCTGGTGAACAGCCATTTCTAGTCGGGAAAGGTGGGGGGGGAAAAAAGGAGACTAGGTTGGAAAACACAAGGGAGAATCAGAGCTCATGCTGTGTTCCTCCTTTGCCAAATAGCCACATGCCACACAGGAGAGAACCTGGCCCCACACATAAACTGAACAGAAGTGTTCACATTATTGACTATATGATGGCAGCAATTCTTCTGAATCCAGTGGAGAGAGTTGCTTCTGCCACTGGGACTGTTGGGAAGGTGAGATGTCGTCTTCATGCTCCGAGAAGGAAATAATGAGCTACCCAAAGAAGTCAAAGTAGACATAGGTCAGAATGTACAGCACAGAACATCACCTCATCAAGGTAGGCAAATGCAACCAGTCCTTTGACAGTTTTTCAAGCTTTAATATGTCTTTTATATGAAGAGCAGACAGTCAGACTCCTGCAGGAATAAAGAGACAGAGGTAGAGATGCTGTGTTCTTGTTTCCTTGGAAGCTACCTGGGTTAACCTTTGTGCTGGGGAGTTGAAAACCTCCCTTTGGCAAGCAAAACTTTTTCTCATGCTCTTTTACTGGTGCTGTGAGCTGTAACTGTGCTCCTTCAACCAGTTTTTGGGTCCAAGAGCTCTAGACTGCAAGAACAGAGCTGTTGGGGTTATATGCTGATTGTAGGGATGTGTGGAGGCTCAGCACTGGAGTTTACAGATGAGATCTCTGCATTTTGAGTGCTTGTTTGTTTAGATGGTTTTTTGGTTTCTTTTTCCTTGTGGCCTAACAGGAAGTTTTCTTTAGAGAATCTTCACACCTATCAGCAGAGCTTCACACACGGCCTTTTTCAGCTTTAATCCTTGTGTAGTGCTACTACACTGATGAGGGCTGGTTTTCTTCTTTGTCTCCTTCTTCAAAACCACTTGTAATGTAATCACTGTTTTGTCACTGATGATTCTCTTTTTCACCTTTTGCTATTCAGTATTTATGGTAAGTTTTCTATACCAGCTGAAGAAGGTTGGTCGGGAAAGGTAGGAAAGTGGAGAGAGAGCCATTTTTCATTTTGCTAATATCAGTACTTCATCAGTGTCACTCCCTGAAGACTGCTGGTGGTTTCAGAAGTTAATAGAATGAGAAGTTATTTGGAACTGGTCCAAGAGAAGGCACAAGCTGCCTTTAAGCATTGGAGAGAAAAGTGAAGGCTGCCATTTGTATTATCCTCAACATGTTGGCCGGGCTCAGGAAATTAGAAACAGTAGTCATGAAGAACGCAGATCAGAAATACCATGTTCTTCTGTAGGACTTCTGATTATTCTTTCAGCTGAATGTCTCCTGAATTTTTCTTTTCTACAGCAGTATTTGAACATCAGAAAGTGCTCTCAAGGATTATCTTGTACACGAGAGAGACAAGGAAATATTGTTTGGAAGTATTCCTTTGTTGGTTATGTATGGTGCATAGGACTACAAGGCAGGGATTCAACCTGCTGTCCCAGGCACCAGGGACCCAACAGAAAAATAGTTTCAGCCTAAAAGCAAGCCTGTATTCTAGATAGGTCCTGTAGGAAAGATACACTTAGCAGTTTCTCAAGGAAACCGAGGCAGGAGTCACTGAGGTTGGTTGTGCACCTATAGAGCAGTTTTCCCTTGAGGGAACAAAGATAAGTAGGGAAAAAGTTGGAAAGCATGCTCCTTGAAATTACTAGATGTGTTCTGGATGCTGCTGTATGTTTTTGCAGTGCCATTGAAACCTTCTAATAGAGCTTTCCTCAAGTATTGGAGCTGTGCTAGACTTACATTAGTCTGCCTCTGTACAAACCCTGGTGGGAGTTTACTACCCCTCAATTCCAAAATTTGACTCTGCCTTTGAAGAGATGCAGGAAACTGGATCTGTTGATGGTCCACTGTATTTAATAACTTCTGTGTGTAGAGGAAGAAGAAGGATGGTATATGATTATACTTTTGGTTTCGGTGTCTGTGTATCAGGTATTTTCTCTTCTGCTCTGGAAATCGCTTGCTACCAGTGAGAGAGGCAGTATGGAAGGTGAAATTTTACCTGAGCTCATGTGCCTCTACCTTGCCATAGATTTAATATTCCATTTTTAGCCCAAATCAGCTCACTGGCAAGGATGATGGCCTGTGATTTTTCCACACTCTCCTGCCACCTGTGAGGATTGGACCGTTCTTTAGATTCCCACCAGGGACACTGAAGCAGCTCTGCCTTGAAGATGAAGTCAGTAACTGCAGTGCTTCCAGTAGTATTTGCTTGTCTTTATCTGCCTTTGTATATTAATGATTTCTTCCTACTTTATAGTGTGTGGGGAGCGTGTGGCTTGGGCAGGAATGTAGTTTGGACCTCACAGGAGGTGCTGAGAGGAGGCTGGGAACCTCATGCAGTGTGTATACGCTCAGCCATGCAAGGCGTAGCAATGGAGAGACAGCAGATGCTCTTGCTGTGGCCTTCAGGTGGGCTGAGGGAGCACCCAGGGTCGTACACAGAGCGAGGGTAAGTGTGGAGACAGCAGCCTCAAACAGTGACAGCGAGGGAGCTTTATTTTCTGGAGCTATCAGTTTGATGTTTAGAAACCTTTTTAAAATAAGCCTGTTGTAATCTTGTTTATAGTAATTAAGGATTTTCTAGTAATTTAAATAGTTGATTTTGGCAACGTGCAGGTTGTCTTCTCACACATACAGCTAATGTCAGGTTGAAAACATTTACACAAGAATAAAAGTCAAGGAAGCAGGTAATTGACTGATTTATCAACCTTAGCAGACAATTTTTTCTGATACATGATGGTGGCTATGGTAAATTTACTCTGGATTGCTTAAGGGCATGATCCTATATGGTGTGCACAACACATAAGGGCAACTCTTTGAAATGGATGGGTGAAGGGGCGGGTAATCAGCCAGCGTGGGTTTGGTGCCTTGATTAGCCTCTTGGTCAATGGTTTGTCCCCTAGGAAAGCTGGGAATTGCTCTGCACAGCACAGCTCAGAACTTAGGTGATTATGGCTTTTTCCTGGAGCTTTCAGATCAGTTTCAGTCTTTCAGGTAATGTGAGAACTTTCTGTAAACTTATGGCCATTATACTAAATTGCAATTGCTATCAGTAAGTTATTTATTTTCATTGCAAATTGTTTGTATGCAACAAAGTGTGGTATGTTTGAATACTTTCCTCGCTCTTTTTGCCAGCTGAATTGACACTTGCAGCTTCTCATCCACTTCTTTTCCAACTGCAAGGGTGACTAAAATCATGTTGCTGTGATGACCCTGTCAGTTTTAAATGACTAGCCACACTGAGTTGCACGTATTGAGGGTTAATCAGTGTTGCAGTAATCTATAGCATAAACTTTATTCTTGGCTGATGGAAATTGTGAGGAATATTTGAGGAGTCCTGTGCCTCCTTTTTTACTGTTGGGGCTGTGACTGCTGAGGCTTGCAGTGCATTTCAGTCAATGAAGATGTGTTTTGTTGCAGTAAAGAGTTGAGACAGTGCAGCCAGTTCTGGGGAGGTGGCAGGTCAGGTGCAGGCTTTAATTGAGATGAATTGTTAGCTGATGAAGGTGCTCAGTAAGAGCAGGCAGTTTGCAGACATAGCTCAAGACCAGAGAACACAGGTATGCAAAATGGAGCGGACCACCAATTTTGTTTGTTACTAAGTTAAATGAAGATTAATAAGCAAAGCTTTCCTGCATTTTTTTGGTACATAGATCATACAAATTGTGGCATAAAAAAACCCTGTATTGTTTACTTCAGTTTTGGCATGGAGGCTTCTTTTCTTGGGTAGTGCTTACTACATAGAAATGATACTGTTAAGGATGCTTCTCCCAGTTTTCTTCTGGTGTTTGCCAGAGCCTTGTGGGTACTGCTGGCAGCCAAGAAGAATATAATAATTTTAAAATGCCTTGAGCCATCCAGTCAGCAGATAGGTTCTCTAAACCACGTTTTATACTTAGCCTTTGTCTTGGAGGCTGATCATCACAACACCAGAAAGCTTTGTAGGGCATGCAGAAAGAAGTTCCTCTGGTCTTCCTTGAGCCATTGGAGGGAGAGGCTTACCTCTCTGACATGGATACACTTCCTTTATTTATCAGCCTTTTATTCCAGGTCATAGGTCAAGTTCTTTGTCTAATTCCATGACGATTCACGTGTGCCCACCTCTTTTCATGAATTCCATTACCTTTTGAGGGATGAAAGGTGTAAAGAACTGAGGTTGTTATTGTGCTTTTTTTTTCTTTTACATATATTAATGCAATAGTGTCATCTTTCAATTGTCTCAAGCGGAAGTGTCCAAGTGAATGGATCTTGTCTTCCATAATGCCTAAACAGAACCGTGTGGATGATAGATTGAGAGTGTTCAGTTATTTCCTTGCTTGAGCTCATTCAGATTGTCTAATCTGATAATGGGTTTCCTTCCTTCTATCTCTTTTTCATTTGTAAGTCAGGGATAATTGCAGCCTGTGATTTTGTCAGGAAAAAGAAAAAAAAAATCTGTATTTTGGTGCCTTCTGCCTCAAATATACAATAGAAAATGATGACTGAGAACCAAACCGCTACAAAGCACGTAGCCATTTGGAAATGAGTAACTGAGCCTCTGGTTTGTAAATAGACTATGTTTAAGATAAGGTAGTTTTGTGTTTCTGCTTAGAATTTCCTAATAGAGACACTAGTTCTGTGCTCCATAAGCAACCTCTCAAAGAAGGTTTCATTAATGACCCGCCAAAGGATTAAAATCTCATTCGTGGGGTTGAGTTATCGGACGATGTCTTTAAAATGTTGTGAATTTCTACATTGAACATTGGCACTCAAGTGATTATCTCCCACAATAATTTGATCTAGAATGGAAACTGAATTTCCTCATTTATGGATTTTCTGGTTGTAGCCATCTTTTCCAAATTGTTTGCTAGAATTTTTGGTGTTTCATTTCTAATGAAAGCCAATGGTGGGAAATTTTAAAATATTTCCCCTCCTTTGTGAGGTAGGCTGACTTGATAGGTCTTGTCTCTGTATTCTAAGGATAAGCGAAGTCTTGAGAAAAACATTTAGCTCTTCTTATTTTGGAGCTGCCAGCATCCCTCATACCTTTTATTATTTGATACTTTCCCACTGCAACAACCTATTGCCTTAGACATCTCTTTAGAGCAAAATAAATGAACAAGCAAAGTAAACTTTGGCTAACTAAAAGTAATTTTGAGGAGTTTTTATAGTTCCTTCTACGTTAGAGAAGATAGACTTTCTAGTTGCTGTACAGAACTTAGCATGTAAGTGAGCCCACAATGGTAAATGTGCAGTGATGTAAATGATACGCTACCACTCCAGGTGCAGGGGATCTCTCTGGGTAGATGTATACATGAATCATTTGAACCATCAAAGATGGTTAAAGCTGTTTCCTATTCCCAACAGAGCTCCTGAATAACAGATGAGCTCCTGAATATATAGTTTGTACTCAAATTTATAATAATCTATGAGAGTCTTAAACTTCTATCACATCTGGTTTTAAAAGACCCAGGGAAGCCTGAAACTCCTGATAAGGGACTTCAATCTGGCTCAGAAGTTGCTGTCTAAAAAAGTGTTTGGTTCTATAGTAAGTAGTTTATCATGCTCCCTGTTTACACTGGGCAGGAGAGGTGTATTCCTTTGATATGTTAATGTACAGACTCCAGGTTTTCAGCTGGCCATATTCCTTTAGCGTATAAATCAGTCTGATCACTATCTTGTGCTTTACGAAACACGTGCCCAACTTCAACTTAGGTTATTATAGGATGTTAGCAAGGGCCTGTGGAAGAAACTTTCAATAAGTCTGGCTGTGGTATTTTGCTCAGTCTCCATAAAACTGTTACAAGAACATTGGTAACATAAAGTATGTTTTGTAAGGAACATGATTTTCTATTGTTTTGCTGACACTTTATATGTTTTATGAAACTGTCTTGGGGCTACTAGCCAGCCTTTGCAGCATAAGCTGACTTAAGAAATATTTGTTTCTTCTGAAAACCTCAATCATAAAATCAGCTTTGTCTACCTTCTCTCCAGTTATTCTAGGTGTTGATCACAGAATCACAGAATGGGTAAGGTTGGAAGGGACCGCACTGGGTCATTTGGTTCAACCTCCCTGCTTGAGCAGGGTCATCCCAGAGCACACGGCACAGGGTTGTGTCCAGACAGTTCTTGAATATCTCCAGTGGAGGAGACTCCACAACCTCTCTGGACAACCTGTTCCAGTCTGTCATCACCTGTAAGGTTGTCTGTCATCACAGTAAGGTTCTTCCTCGTATTCAATGGAACTTCCTGTGCAGCAGTTTCTGCCCACTGCCCCTTGTCCTTTTGCTCAGCATTACCAAGAGGAGCCTGGCTCCCTGCTCTTGGCACCCTCCCTTGAGATACTTATATACATTGATGAGATCTCTTCTCAGGGCTGAACAGGCCCGGCTCTCTCAGCCTTTCCTCATAAGAAAGATGCCCCAGTCCCTTCATCACATTTGCAACCCTCCACTGGACCCACTCCAAGAACTTCATGTCTCTCTTGTCCTGAGGAGCTCAGAACTGCACACAGTATTCCAGAAGCAGCCTCACTGGGGTTGAGTAGAGTGGCAGGATCACGCCCCTGGTGATCAAGTCAGACCAGGTCAGCTGATGAAAGCTTTTAGTGTAGGATGTTCTTTTGTGGCATTTCTTGAGAAATGGTCTTCAAAAATATTCCCCTCCTCTAAGGCTGTGTGTGTTCCATTCTGTTTCATGCATGCATCACAAGTACTTCAGATCACTGAGCCTCAAACAGTGGCAAAATCCAGCTAGACCCAAGTCATTCTAAATTATAATGAGGCAAATATTATACATGTATTATTATACACATATACCATTTATATGTAACATTTTTATTTATTACTTTATAAGACATACTGCTCTGCCCACCTACTTTTCAAGGTTGCTGATTACTGGGCCTCGCTGTAAAGATATTATTTCTGGGTCTATAGAAGTTTTCTTCTCCCAGGAAGATGTTGCAAACAAATTCTAAAGAAGGTATTTTTTTAATTAGTATCAGAGTCTACGGGGGCCAGCCCAGCTGCAGATGTCCCAGATCAGGCTTCTAAAGTATGGTATTGTGGCCATCCTGACTGCGTGGGCCAGCTCTTCCCTGAGAGGTGTAGTATGTTGTCGAGTTTTGGGATGGGAGAGAGTTTTCACTGGTGTTTTCACTGAGAAGGCATGATGGACTTTGCGCCCCTCAAGACCAGAGGAGTAGGTGGCTCAGATTGTTCACTCCTGTTTTCTCATTGCTGTCTCCTTTGCATCAATCTTCTCCAGATTTTTTGACAGAGGGAGCAGTTTTCTGCCAGATTAGTGAGTGGAAAATCTTAATTCTTGGCTCATCAAGGAGTCAAACAACAGAGCAGATCTAAGAGAGGGCACAGGACCACTGCTTCTGTCGGTCTTGAGCTTTTGATACCTCAGTATTCTCACTGCACTGTGAGGTGACACCTGTTCCTTTGGTGCTTAAAAATCTCCGAGTCCCAGTACAAGACTCAAACACTAATCACGCAGTTACTAACTATAACCTCTTGCCTAGAACAGAAGAATAGTTAATCTTTCTTGAAGGCAAGATGTCAAACATCCGTCATTCTAGGAGTTATCTTTTGAACTTGCATTTGGGGGAAATCAGACTTTTTGTCACCATAAGGTCCTATCTTGTGGTCTGTCAACCAGCCCTAAGAATCTTCATCAAGCAGTGACAGCTCTCCTCAGGAGAAACCATGTATTTCTGTCCTCATCCATGGATACTTGCTAGTAAAAGATGAATCTTTCTGGTAGTCAATAAAACCCACTTGACACATTTATTGTGGGCTGAAAGTAGAAGATCACTGCCTCTGTTTCCCATCCACCACAAAATTCCTCTCCTTTGAGGAAATAAAGGCAGTTTTATGTTGTCTGTGACAAGCATTTTCAGTAATCTGTCCTGATTCCCTTCTTCCTTGCAAGAGTCCGTCATACCTGGCTTCTGTCTTTGAGAGGAAACTGAGGTGCTGTACATGAGCTTTGATATCCTATGGCTCTCTGGCAGTTAACAAACCTCAGTGCCTGAGAATTGTGCACATTCAGTTGCTTGTGTGTATAGGCAAAGCATCTTGAGGACTTCTAGTTACTGCAAGGTAATTAATGTTCTTTAATCTTGTTCATCTGGCAGTCTTTTCAAAAAGCAGCACTAGAGAAATTGTTAGGTGAATATGCTGGGGCTTTCTTGTACGTGGATCTTTTTCCAAGTCATTTAAGTTAGGGATAAAAGTAGAGAATGTATGCCCCGTCTTTAAAAACTGTGCCTTGCTTTTCCCCTCCCCTCCTTCCCTCCTGTTAGGAAAGTCATTATCTTAGAAGATGTGGAGATGAAATACAGAATCCTACCTAGGGCTTCTTTCCCTGTCTAATTGTGTGAGTATTTTCACACAACTTGAACACAGGGGAGAAGGACAGAACAGAAGAGCTATGGCTTTTTGGCAGTTCCTTCTTGCAGCTGTGCTGCTCTGTCTAGGTCATCCTGCAGTAGAGAAATTTGGTTCAAGCACCAGCAACACTGCTAAACCATTTTGTGAAGAGGTCAAGAGTTGAACAATCATCCCGTTGATAAGTGAGCGAGCCAGAAATTCCATTCAAAGAGGACAGTGACTTCCTGTGCTGCTTACCTATTACAGGTCACAGAAATCGTGAAGGGAAAATGGGAGACCAAGGGCACTCCAGCACATGACTGTTTATGTAACTGTGACTTTTAAGTTTTATTTGCTGCTGTAGATGTATTAACAGGAGTTAAGGCAGGCCTTTGTGTCTTATTAAAATCATGATTTTCTAGCAAGCATCCCTATGGGAAAATCAGCATAGCTGCTGCTCTGGATATACAGTCTAATCAAATGTACCTTTTAGAGGTGGAGTCTGTGAGGTTTTGTTTCTCAGTGTGCCCAGCTTCTTGGAGGCAGTCCTACGGCACATACATCTGCGTGGTCTGGTGGGTGTGGGAACCCACAAAAGTTGTTCAGACCAAAGAAAATTACGTGCACAATTTTTTATCTGAGATGCCTACAAATCAGCCTGAATACCGAAAAGGTAGTTTGTAGAAAGACAGCTAGACTCAGCAGTTTATATAGGATACCACAGAATAGACTTCCCAGATACGACTGTCATTTTTGGGAATGTGAATCAGAAAGTGATATGTGTTATTAGCAAGTGGTCTCTTGTAATTATTTTTTACCATTGCTAAAGTGATGCACTTAGTGTGCATAATTTTCCTAAAGGTATTTATTGTATTCAGCCTTCAGCTCCTTCGTTCTTTTTCCCTCTGTATTATCTGGTCCGTTCTAAGTTCTGATGTGACACTTTGGTGGCTGATAGTTCTCATGAAAGGTGCTGTTTGCAGTAAGGACTTTGAGTTCCTCTCCTCTAATTTCATCCTGGAGCTTCTCTATTATATCTTCTTCTTTCCTTGTTCCCCAGAAACTGTTCTACCCAGGGTAACTAGCAACCAGTGTCTGGCAAATGTTAAGGCTTCTGTACCAGTGGTACTTACTGGGTTTAGCTGAAGTAAGTGAGCATCCTCCTGTATTCCATTTCCAAAGGGTATAAGTTGGCTGACTGTTGCAGAGGTAAGATGAACACATTGTGAGCCTGTGCTAATCTTCCATGTGCAGCCATCATGTGATGGAAAACTTGTTTTATTTGGATATGATGCTGGTGGTAACAGTCATGATGGAAGCTGGGTTCCAGCACCTGTAAAGAGAGGGTATTCCCATACTGACTGCCAGGAGAGTGAATTTTGGCCTGTGGCCCGATTCCCTGATCCTTGTTTGAGGGTTCTGAGAAAGCAACCAGGAAGGAATAAAATGTGACAACCCATCTTGGAGGCCAAATGTGAACATACCAGTTTACTGTCCGTCTCGTGTCTTTTTTGTCCATGACTAGTTAAAACCTGTTACAGTTGTCCATGCCTTCTTCGTGGTTGACTGTGTTTTCTCTTCATTCATTCATTCATTCCTTCCACTTTCCTTCCTATCATTGTCAGAAGTCACATGGGGCTAAGTCCTAGGTTGCTCAAGTGTTGTCTCTGCCTTATTTTTGATGCATCTGCCTATTTACTTGGCCTTAAACTGATTGCTCAGCCGAGTCAGTCGGTGTTTCTTCAGAACTCCTTTTGGATGACTTACTGCTTCATTTAAGTTTAATGTGTTCTTTTAAATTCTTTAGGTATCTTTGCAGAGCTCCTCAGTTCCCTAGTGTAAACCTATCACTTAATCCTAGCTCTTTCAGTAGGCCTAGGTACAGTGTTTGCTATAAAATAATACAGAGAATGATTTATGGGTGCTAGAGATGCAATGAGAGTGCTGTTGGGGCAGCAAATTAGGAAGATAACCTGGGAGTCAAATAGACAAAAAATGCAAATATAATTTTATTTAGATTGACACAAACTCGAATAATCATATCTGAAATCCTTATATAGATCACGATAACTGATATCAGGATAATAAGGATGCAATTTGGCTCTCCTATATCTTTAAATTCTGGGCCTGTAAACTCTCAGATATTCCTTGAAATGTAACTGCTGAAAAAAGGGCAATTATGCTTGAGTTATCTCATCAGCAGTTTTTATCTGTACATTTCTTTGAAATTATTCAACTTCTATCTACTTTTGTATTTGCTATAATGTTCATTCTGTAATCCCATCATTACAATTTCCATATGTTTCATATCACTGTAGCATATGGATTTCTGTATTGAAATTCTTTAATTTGCTTGTTACATTGAATGATTAAAGTAGCATTTTGTCCCACTTAGGAGGAAAATTCAGTCTCTTTGGGGCAGGTTCCTTAGCTGTAGCCTCTTCTCAGAGAATTTCTGGTAGTCCAAATGGTGTTCTTTACATCATGTGTTCATAGCCTGTGTCTGTTGCTCTCTGCCATAGCTTGGAGAGTCATTCCTTTTCCGTAGATTTGGCCTGCTACATTCGTATTTCTCCACTCCAAATCCTACAAAGTGGAGCTGTGGATCATCTCACTTCAGGAATGGCATGTGTACATTACGCTGGGTACAGTTAAAGTTTCCAGCATTTGTATTGGGTGGCTCAGTGTATAAATCAACAAACATGTTTGTCTTTTTCAGTTTTCAGATGTAAGTAGTTTGAGCAAGTTAATATTTACATTTCTATTGGCACCAGGGTCAGATTCTAATCAGCACTCTAAATAAAAGGGCACATGGTCACAAAGTGAAATAACACACTTTGGGATCAATAAGATTTGTCTGTCAAACTGATCTCTTGAAGAGGAAAATGAACTTCTCTGTATTTGATAACAAGCAGATGAGTTGGCGAGCAAGGGAAACTGGCACTTCTTCAAACAGTGCTTCTGCACACATTTGTGCCTTTGCCAGAGATGGACACTGGGCTCCATCAGTGGCAGCAGTCACCCAGCAGTACTTCGGTGCCTTTTGTCATTGCTGACAGGAGTGGAAAACCCTTTTATGGGGCTCCAGGGTGCTGTGTGATGTGGCAGTTCCAAAGCACGCAGGACATCTGTAACTTCCACTAGCTTCTGCCAGTGGCAAAAGCTTTGGGAAGCAGTTCTCCTTCCAGAACTGCTGTGGAAATCAGGAAAAAGCAGCATTGACAGGTCTTGACTCTTGTATCATGTTGAGAAGAAGCAAGCTGGTGAGCAGTTACTTGGTAAAAACTGGTGAGATGCCCAGCCAGGTCTTGTTCCAAATGAAGTCAGTGAGAATTTCCTTCCAGCTCCGAAGTATCTTTTCCTGCTTTCCAACTTCCATGTTGTTTCTTACTCATGTTTAGCATTTCGAGCTGCAATAGAAATGAAATGCCAGTAGCTTAAAGTAATTCTGTAATAATGAACTACAGCGTGTTTATGGTGGAGAGAAGAAATTTTAACACAGTATCACATTTCTATTCCTAGCTTTCAGGGACTGTCACTGGAGCTCCATAGCTGTGTTGTGAGGAAAGGGAAAAACATGTCATGCAGATCTTCTGCCACAGATGTGAAATACAGCTGAAGTTTCTTGCCAGACACATGGAGGTTGCCTCCTGTTTCAGGCAAATCTGATCTGGGTGACCCATGAACCCTCCAGGCTGAGGGAAGGTTTCATGTAATTTGAATTCATAAATTAGTTGTTGGATTGAGCTGATTTCTCCTGGAGCTCTCAAGCATGTTCAAACTCCCAGGCTCACAAGTCAGTGTGAATTAAAATTCTGCCCTGAAGGCCCTGAATGGCAACTTTGCTTAGAAATGAAATTGCCAGGCCTTCACCATTATGCTTCTAAACCAATTCACTGCTGTTTAAAAGGAGAGTTGACCGAGCTCATGATAAGACACTGATGCTGGCTTTTTCAGCATTAACCTTACAGCCCTAAAATACAGTGGGCTTGATACTGCAGCAACTGGGAATTACTGAGAAGAGGAAAATTAGAACTGTGTCAGCAGTTAGAGGTCTGGTTTCTGAGTACAGAAAGAAACTGCACTGGTGGGGAAGAAAAGTGTCCAGCTGGCTTTTGAGATAGTGATGCTGCAAAGGAAATGTGCCCTTTAGTATAGAGACTGCATGGAGCCTTGAGAGGACTTGAGTGGTTACAGGTAGATTAGCAACAGGAGAGGGATTTTTGCATTACCAAAGAGGAGGGAAATTCTGGGCTTGGGAGTCAAGCCTTTAAATGAAGAGTCCTGCACTTCTGCTGCTCCCTGTCAATAACGTGTTGTTGGCTGCTCTTTTATATAGGCAAGACCAATGGAGAACGTGCATCTCTGAAAAAAAGGCAACTTGTGTCCCATTCCCATCTCTCCAGCTGTTCTACCCACCATTTGTACCATTAACTTCAAATACCAGTGTCCTATTCCTCACCTACTGGGAGTGTTCTCTGAGATGTCAGCTTTAGAAAGGAGGAGTAGTAATGTCCCACATGTATTTTCACTATGTTTTGTAGTAGGAGCAAGTACTGGTGCAGGTGAGAATGAAGAATTCATTTCCAGTGCAAGCAGAATGAACAAAGTTAGAGATACTGGTAAAGCAGTGTTATTTAACTGGTATTTTCAAGGCTGGTTGCAATTAGGAAGCATATCAACGCTAAGAAATTGAGGTACATGGCAAGGAACAGAGAAGTTTGAGTGATTAGTAAGCTGTAGCATTCTCTAAAACCAAAATCCACTTCCTCTTGTATCCATTTACGTTTAAATATCTCTAAAACTATAAAGTTTGAATGGCTTTCTGAGTGAAGGGAAACACAATTCTCCCTCCCTGTTTGTGGATGGGAAGAAGAGCCACAGAGAGTAGGTTTTGCAGGGGAGAGGAGGGATTGTTTCAACACAGACATGCAGGCAGGCATATGGATGTGAGTGGTAGGAAACAGGCTCGCCCTGGCTCGGGAGCTGTGTAGTGGTGTCAGCTGTAGGCTGTGTCCCAGAGGATGTGCCCCGCACTTGGTGTATCAGTTCAGACAAAGTGCCAGTAAGATGCTTTTTTGGCTTCCAATGCAGAGTATGTTTGCATCTGGGATGAGTGAACAGATCTCTCATCTCAGTGCACCCAGCTGTACAGACATGCTCAAGTTACTTTTTAATGTTCACAGGGTGAAAAGGGAATGCATTCAGTTCTCCTTTAACCTGTGTAAGTGCTGATTCAACTGATTAGCATCTATCTTTATTTGAATGGGCATTGCACTGGCCTTTATGCACATGTTATTGTAAATCTTGCAGTGTCTGTGATGCTAACTTGGATAATATCAAAATAATTTAGGCAAGTGCTTGGGGTTTTGCTTGCCTTCTGTTTGTTTTGAATAGGGAAGATGCTAGCCCTCTTCTGCTTGAATTACTAATCTGAGGTAATTGAGTAGGTTTATTGTGGGCTCTTAAAATACTGGGTGAATTTTTCTCCAAAAGGTTTTGAGTAAAAGAAACTTTCTCTGAGACAGTGTTCTTCAGATTCGTATAACATTAAATAAATCTTTGCTTTCAGAGTGCGTGTTGGTATCTCTATAATCATGATACACTTGACTGGGGTTTTCCTCCTTAAATTCATTGGATCAAAGCAATAATACAAATCTAAGTTTTTATTCATCAGCTGCTTTCCAAGTTTTGTGATTTGCTGGAATGAAATTGGGAATCTGGGAATAATATATGACTGTAGATACAGTGCATATCATGCAGGCTTATTTCCAGAGTATCAGTGGAGGGTTATACTAAATACTTCTGTTTTGCTGCAGTATGATTACAAAGAATTCTTTTGTAGCTTGGGACATTGAGTATAAAAGCAAGAAATGTGAGAGGTATCTGACAAGAAAAGATACCATGAATTTAATTCTAGCATTGCTACTGTTCTTTACTATGTTCTGATTGGCCAGGAAGATCTGCAAAAAAAGTCTTGGTCATGTCTGCATGACTTTGAATACCTGTCAGGAAGAAGAGCAATCCAGGGTCACAGTGCTTTAAACACTGGCAGTTGAGTCTCAGGAGAGCCTGGCTGCGTTGCAGTTACCAGAGAGGAGAAAATGTGACTCAACTGCAGTGAGACCAACACTTTTTTTCTGTCTTTTTAGCTTTAAAACTTTATTAAAGAGTGACAAACAAATGACAAGCAAGTAGTGTCTGTACAAGATAACACTGTGTATGATACTCTTTTCTCAAAGAGTTGAGAGCTTTAGGCTGCGTTCATGCATTAGTCATTTCAGCTATTCAGGAATGAATTGTGGATTAGCAGTACGAATTTTTTTTCTTTTAGATAGGGGTCACTGCAGGATTGGGCTGAGATTTGAGTAGCTGCACACCTGATCTGCTTTTGAAGGTGCACCTGCGCTAGCTGTACAAATACACAAGTATCCAATAATTTCTGTGCCTGTTAAATCCCTGCTCTATACCACAGAGTTCATAGTATTTTGCAGGATTTACAGACTATGCCAATAAAAAAATTATTTGCAATATATGAATATATATTGTGTTTATACATATTGTTGCAGTTTTAGCTGTTTTAGTTTTGCTGTCTGAAAGATGACAGACTTGCCATGATTTTTTCTTCTAAGAAAGACTTACTCTTTATCAAGAAGTATTTTACATGGTCGGTCAATCCAGGCTGATTCTAAGCCTGGGCAGTCTAGGAGTATTGTTTAGGTGACTATTCAGGAGGGTCACGCAGAGGTCGGGCATGCTTCATGCTAAGAAATTGTTTTACACAGATTTGGGAGTAATACTGTTGTTCATGGTTCCACACAGATGGTACCAGACAGGAAGAAGTGGAAGGTGAACTCAGTGAAGAAGAACGCTGGTTTGGAAATTCTTCGGAAACTCCTTCAGAAGCATCATATGGAGAAGTCCAGGAGAACTTTAAGTTGTCTCTGGAGGACAGAATCCAAGAGCAATCCACTTCCCCGGATACCTCTTTGGGAAGTGCAACGCCTAGCAGCAACACAGCGGAGCTGGGATCCATTGAAAATGAGGCACTAAGAGACACGTTCCAGAGCAAAGAGCACCTTTCTCCTGATGTGTCCTCTCTGTGTGAAGAAGAACCTGCCGGTCCAAATAAGCCCCTGAGCAGTAACCTGAGGCGGCTCCTGGAGGCTGGCTCCCTCAAGCTGGACGCTGCTGTTACAGTCAATGGCAGAGTTGAGTCCCCTGTAAACCTTGGCTCAACCGTCTCCTTCTCTCCACCTGCTCATCATGCCCAGCAGCTGAGTGTTCTTGCCAGAAAGCTTGCTGAGAAACAGGAACAAAGTGACCAATACAATGCAGGCAGTCACTTTATATGGAATCAAGGTAAGTGGTTGCCAAACTCAACCACCACCTGTGGTTTGTCCCCTGATTCAGCTATCCTGAAACTGAAAGCTGCAGCCAACGCCGTTCTGCAGGACAAATCTTTTTCAAGGACTGAAGACACTATAAGATTTGAATCCTTTTCCTCACCTTTTAGTTCTCAGTCAGCCAGCTCCACGTTAGCAGCTTTGTCTAAGAAAGTGAGTGAAAGAAGCATGACTCCTGGGCAGGAGCATCCACCTCCGGCGAGTTCTTTCCTTTCTCTGGCTTCCATGACCTCTTCAGCTGCCCTTCTCAAGGAGGTTGCTGCAAGGGCTGCAGGCACCCTCTTGGCTGAGAAGAAGAAATCGCTGGTTCCTGAGGATCCCCTGCAGCTTTCAGAGATGAAACAAGAGAAAGCAACTCCACCACAGTCTTTGGAATTATTGTTACTACCAGTCCCTAAAGGAAGAGCATCCAAACCCGCTAGTACAGGTATGGATACAATTCGAGCCACTAAGCAGAATGTATTTGTTTTGCTATAGGCTTCTATAACATCTCTTCAACGGGTCTGGCTTTGGTTTGATTCCATGTCTTATGAGAATAAGAAATAGAAACTTTAGGTGAACAATAGAAAAGCTTTTTAAGATACCATTGTGAGACCAAATTGTCACAAATCTTTCCATATTTGAGAGATAACAGTGTACAGTTCAGTACATTTTTTTCTTTTATTCCATACAACCGTATTTTCCTCTCTTACTGAGTTTAGAATAAGTCCACAAAATATTTAATAAAGAAGATCAAAGAATCCCTGTTAGGGAGCTCACAGTATCAGTGAGCATATACAAAACTAGTGCTTTTGAAATACTGGACAAGGGAGAATTCTCCCTCCTGCTGTCTCTGTCACAAATGGACTTTTGTATAATCGCTTACTACCCTGTCCTAATTTACCAGAGTATATTATTATGTTGCCACTTTTCATTAAAATTTTTTTACAATCCTTTGTTGCTAACAAGAGAACCCCAACTAAACTGCGTTTCTCTAATTTGCTCAACAAGAACCATTTTACACTTTGACTTCCCTTCACTAGTTCCAGCTGTTGACAGTCAACGAATGAGGCTCATAGGGAAGAAGAAGAAACTGTCTTGGTAACAAAAGCTTTAAAAAATTGGCAAGCCACACTGGGGAATTTAAATGATCCATCTTCAAAATAAGGAAAACTAATTTTTCTTTATCTCTTTCTAAAAAAAGTTCACATCATGGATTTATATTTCTGGTAGAACATATGGCTTCAGGTGTCATCAGTGTTCTCCCTGGAGTGGTTTTCTGCTGCAGAGGGAAAGGAAGCTGTCTTACCACCAGATGCACAAAGTGGTTTAGTATATTAGAGCTTTATCAGGAATACTAGCTTGTCTGTACAAGTGTAGCAAGCCAGTGTACAGATATGAAGCCTGACATGGGTGTTGTATAATTGCACTGCCTTCTCTCCGACCTAACCTTTTTGTTTAGGGGTATCACGAGGTGTGAGCTGTCCCAGTGCAGCTCCTGGTCAAAACTCATAGGGTAGAAGCTACTGGATGAAGAGCAATGCTCATCCCTGCTTGGAAGAGGAGGGGGAGGGATGCAATGAGTTGCAGCTGATACCAGTTTTTTGCTCTGTGCTACATGTGTTCTGCAAATGCTTTGCTGGTGTGTTTTGCCAAGGCAATTAAAGTGGCAAACTGTTCTTGGCATGGGTCTAGCCTAAGGTTTTCATTAGTTTAGATGAAGTCCTTTTTGGACTAACATAAGCTAAACCAAAAAAAGGCCCTTTTGTGTGGGAATAGAAGTGCTCACACTGGTTACACCAGCGTGAACGTAGTCATTAATTTAATGGAACTCTCCCCATGAAGACTGGCCTTCATATAAGAAAGGCAGCAACGTATAGGAAGGAAGTAAGGTTAAAATTTATTTGAAGATCTTAGTTTATTTCCTGCAGCGGAAAAAGGTGTTCGTATCATAAGTTTTTACTGGGGAAAAGTGCATGGTTGTAGTAAAACCCAGGTTCTGTGTTTGACCAAAAAACTGGGATTTGTCTGTGCAGTTTATATACTAGGGGAGTGCTCTGTTACCAGTGTGCCTGATGGTACCAGCACTTCACAAACTAGCTCTGATACAGCAACTTCCTAGCAACTATTTTCTTTGCTGAAGACCCAAGCACACTGTGCTGCTGCAAGATAACAATGTGGGCTGAGTGCCTCAGGTCCTTGGTAACCAAGGAACAACTGCTCATTTTTTGTAATATATGGGACCACTATCCCAAGAGGAAGGGTGTTTCCTTTCAGTTCATGCACGCTGGGCCAATGCCAGTTGGCATCCAAGAAAACTTTAAAGTGTGATGTGCATAGTGTTTCTCGAAGTTTGTTTTCTGATATGCATCCTAAGTTTTCTTTTCTAAATAGTTCACTGACTGAAAGTAAAAAGCAACCTTTTGGTTAGTGTATCTGAATGTTGGTTGTGGAGAAATACAGCTTGTGAAAAGAGGTAGCTGTTTAGTGACCTTTGGTTGAAGACTTCACTTCTGTAAAAGTTGAGTAAAGCAGATGTTTATATTTGCCATGAAAATAAAAGTCACACATTCCTGACTCCTTTTGTGCATGCAACCTTATGGCACTAAAACCAAAAAATAGTATTTAATTTTATAGTGCTTTTATCTTTTTGTGTCTGTCTCGTTGCTCCTTGAGACTTTTTTAAATTTTGTTCCCAGTGAGAAACATCTTCTCCCAGTAGCGTAGCTTGAGAGGTCTTTTTTTCCTCTCTCATACTTTGAACTTTTAATGCACTGATGAGTTTGCTTTGCTGTTATGAATCTGATTCACTTACCCACCAGCAACATCTAGCTTTGGTTATGAGATCAATACTCAGTGAGATTAATTAGATGTCGACAAGTAAGGAGTAGCAAAGATGGAGGCTATTTAAGGAGGAGTAAGTTAATAACAGGGGTATGCCTGCTGCTCTTTTGTCCACCACATTGAGCTATTTGCTCGGAATTATTTCAGGCCAGGAGCTGGAGCCATGGCTTATCAGAGCGTAGGTGCTTCTGAAATGGCATGTCAGGTTTGGTCAACCTAATCAGTACTTGCCTTTTTTTAATAGTAAAGCAGTACAGAGAAGACTGACTCTTCTATCAATGTATTAATATTGCCAATTTTATAGACTGTTCACACATTTGGGATGAAATTTAAAAGGAAGCCTGGAGTCTCTGTTAAGTTCTGGTGTTGCTTTTGAAAGACCTTTCTTTTACTGACTGAATACTTGTTTGGTGCAATTTTTTGCCTGTGATGCTTGCACTTTTGTTCCCAAAACTTCTTTGGGAAGTGCTGGCTGATTCTCTCTCGCTGAAGTAACTCTTTCTAACCAAATGGTACTGTGTGATATAAAATAGACATCAATATAAATGAAGGAAGGCTGAAGCCCATGGTTGTTTTTTTTTTATTCTGAGCTTTATGCAGTATAATATAGAGCTAACGTGGTTCAGCTTTGGAGTGCATTGGCATAATTCCTGTGTAACACTAATTGTCATTGTTATCAGTGAAGTCACATGCATTCATCCCAGTTCTTCGCAGATTTTGTAGACTTCTAAATCACTGATCCATCTTGTTTGCAGATTTATTTTTAAGGGTGTCAGAAAAAGATAATACCTTGTTGCACATTTCTTTTCTGGATTATAACCAGAGAAAAGATGTGATAGAATGGAAAGAAGTGATAGGTAAAAATGCTCTCCATGAATTTTTTAGTGTGGTTTGTCTTTCTCCTGCCTTTTGTGAAGAAGTAAAGACATTTAAAAACTGAAATGCAAGTAATTCTAACATTGGTTTTGGCTTGCTCTCCAGAGGTACAGGGAGGGGAACAATTTGATATGTTAAGTATGATAGCATATTTCACAAGGAGAATTTCTGAACTTGCAGTCGTGCACGCTTTGACATTGTGTCCTTTTTTGTACTTATATAATGACTACCTAATCAGTTGAATTATGGTGGTTTCGTTTCCTCCTTAACAGCAAGAATTGTATTTTAGGATATGGCAGATCTTTCTGGAGGTTTTTATCACTTAGTTCCTCATTGAGGGAATTTGCTATATCCTTATCGGTAGGAAAAAAAAATGGATAATAATGAAATTAAATAGTCTGAGAAAATTTTTGAACAGCAAGATGCACATTGCTGAGCTCTGGATATTTGAAAATAGTCTTGTCTTTTATGGTGAGGAGAAAGGTGTCCAATTCGACCATAATAGTAGGTCTTTCTTTTATAATAAGAGGAAATCGTGGTGAGAGGATGGATGGATGGATGGATGGATGGATGGATGGTTGGTTGTGCAAAGTCAGCCTCAAGGAATTTCTTTTTCCTTCAACCTTGTGATGATTCCACACTTGGAAGACTAACCATGCCTGATCAGTGCCACGAAATCCTTTTCTTATCTTAGGTGAACTGGGCAGTAAGGCAGGGTGCAGACATTTAGGAAGGCAGAAGATTTAAAGCCCTGGCAATTAGAGGAGCAGAAGGAAACCTACAACCTGAAGGCCTTTGATGGCTTACATTGCAGCAGTATCTGCTCCAGCCATAAATAAACAATTTCAGCATCAGGGTTCTGAAGTCATTAATTTCTGGCATTAAATATATCCAATATGCAATACCAGCATGATTTTCAGTGCAGTTGTGGATTCTTCTATGCTTTATATCCTGCTTCCCTGCTAGCCACTATCAGATATGGAAATGGATCATTTTTTAACAGTTAAGTGTATTTTCCATACCCTACTACAACGAGCCTTTGATAGGAAATGAAGCTGCAAAGTGATGATTATGAGAGACATCCATCTCAGTTCAGTTAAATTATAAGGACCAGGTGAGATACAGTAGCATCCTCTGCTGATTAGTGAAAGGATGTTTGGGGCATTAACCTTTATAAATTATGGTGACCTTTCTTAGAGGGATAATAACTCTAAGATAAAAGGTACAAAGCATATGCAGGTGGGGGAAGAACTGAAATATCTGGTACCTGTTGTTTAACTAATATGTCTCTTTACAGATGAAGCTCTAGCATTGAAAAATGATATCTTGAGTATGTTTACAAGGGGAAAAGTATTTGCCAAGTGGCTGTAAAGGATCCTCTCTTTTTCTTCCCCCTTCTGCTAAGCCTCAGAAGAAGAAGGGGGAAAACCTTTCCAGTGTCCTATCTGTGGTTTGGTTATCAAGAGGAAGAGTTACTGGAAACGGCACATGGTGATTCACACAGGTTTGAAGAGCCATCAGTGTCCACTCTGTCCATTTCGCTGTGCACGCAAGGACAATCTCAAGTCACACATGAAGGTAAGGGTTAATGGATAATCAAAATGCTCAAAACATTGGTCGAAAAAGATGGTGCAACAAACCTATTTTGTTTGCATTTGCAAGGACAAAATTTCCTTAGTCGTACTATGAATGATGCCTTTTTTAAAGTGAAGAGACCATAAAAAGAGAAAGAAATAACTGTTATTCCCTTGCTTGCCTTCCCATTTTATGCAGCGTGGAAACTGCCTTGGGTTATGTCAACTTGGTGCAGCACAATCTGTCTGTGACTGCCTCGGTTGTGGAGCTGGAACCAGCAGATGCAGGGATGCTGGTTGGGATGTGGCATGCAGCATGACAGATTATACTGTAATATTTTGTTTTCAAGTGTTTCCATTAAGTTTAGAGTGTGCTTTTAACTCAGCCTAAGTTTCAGGCTCAGACTGGAGATGACCTTTTGAGGGAAGGAACGTCTCTGTTGATACAGAAAAATATAAAGATGTAAAGAAACTCAGTACGTGCTTAGCTGAAGTCCTACATGGCTGCAACACAGAGCCAGGTCTTACAGGCTGTAGAACACGCTTTATGAAGTAAAAATGGTACCTGTCCTATTGGCTCTTTTGATGAAGCTGAAGTTCAAAAAAATTTCCTTTAGTTAATGCAGTTGAGTTGTATAGTACTAATGAAATGTTTTCTTGTAGTTAGCATTTCTGTTCTAGACAAATGTGTGTAACAGAGCACCAGGCTGGTGTGAAAGGGGACAGAAATGCCTGCTGAAGTTTCATATATGCTACTGCAGAATCTCACTAGACAGGAGGCTGACCTTGCTTACACTCAAGTAACTATTTACTTCAGTGTAAATTAGGCAGATTCCACTGATGACAACAGCAGATCTTGCCATGTTTTAGGTCACTGCTGGGTCTGAAATCATCCCCCTAAAGTCTGTAAGGTCGTTCCTTAACACTTCGGCTGTAAATCAATGCACTCTTCCCAGGCATCCTTGGTGTATCATGCTAATGCCTATCAAGGAGGCTTGGTGTTCATGGCTCCTTCTTTTAGGACTTCGTGTTCTATGTTGACTAGAGGGCACAGATGGCCATGCTAAGTGGAAGATGAATAGCTAGAATGGGAACACAGCATGAAAAGAAAGTGTTTGGGGTTTTTTATTATTGTTCTCAGCTGTTGTCCGCCTGCACAGGAGCGTGCATCACCTACAAGCTTGCTGTTCCCTGGGAAAGACCTGTTGTTGTCCCTTGCTTTGTAAAGGACATCCCTATTATGTCCTGCAGAGATACTTGTTCTCTGCTTTTTTCCTGCCCTTTTGGCAAAAACTGTTTTTTGCAGGTTGAGGGCCTATCCCTTCCTTTTTGACATGGCGATTTCCGTAGGTGGTCACAGGTAGGACGTCAGAGAAAACTGGAGACGTTTTCACAGTCTATGTGCTTTCAAATCCATGGTCATCTGAGGCCCTTGTGCTCTTTTCTGCTCCCGTCCCAACATTAATCCTTTCATTAACCAGGCCTGCATCAGCTTAAAACAGACCTCCTTGTACAGTCGTGTAGCATGTAGTGTTAATTATTTGGTAATATGGAAATTATGACTGAGTAGCGCTCAGTTAGAAAACACTGAGGTCAGAGTCGGGCCCAGAGCTGCTTGACTCACCATAAGAGATTACAGGCTCCTTTAGCCTTACTGTGAAGGCGAGATGTGAAGTCTCCTCAGACAGTGCAGTGCAGTCATGCAGGTCATGATGGACTCAGGGGTCTTTTCTGGCAAAACTGCTCCCTATTTGAGATGAAAGCAATTGTCTTGCAAAACTACATGAACTGCATTTGGATTTTTGTCCTTGTCATAGTCTTATGGAGAGATGTAAGGAGTCACAAGCACATCAATATGAAAGTTAATGTTTTACTTTCATTTCAATCAGTTTCATACACTTTTCTCAATTGACTAGGTCATTTGTAAAAATATTTTCTATCACATCAAAATTGAAGTGGATGAATAGGGGCATGTTAGTCATGTGTCCAAAAGCATCGGGCATAATTTGAGTTCCTTTTGGTGCAAGTATAAAGAATTGATAACAAGATTAAAAAATAAAAAATACCAGATTTCTTCTCATTATAAAACAGCGCTGCTTTTGAATCTGTATGTATATGAGATGATAATACCTGGCACATATATAAGCCTATAGTGCTCAAAATGGAATGAAAGCGCATCAGAAATGGTACAGCACAGCTGGGAGCTGCTTGGGAGGCAGTGTTCTGGTTATGCCAGGAATGTGTTTCAGTTTTCTTCATTGTCTTAGTATCCTCTGGGAGCCACCTGGCCTTATCTCCTTCCTGGCAGGCAACCCATGAAGGCAGAGCTGCTTCCAGCTCTCCACCCTTCTCTCCCTCCCCATGAATCAACTGCACCTACAGCTGAAGACACATTTTTGAAACCCAAAAATGCTACTCAAAGTTAAGGTACTGGGTTGGTGTTTGTTGTTCATTACAAGCCAACTTTTATCCCAGGATGCTGTCACAAACCATGTGTTTTTCCTTTATGCTGCTCTTCAGTTTTCAGGGCTTTTTTTAAGCTCAGTTGATAAGGACGACAGGCAAAACCTGGTGAGGTGTTCTGTCCAGCTACAGTCCTCAAAATCTAATTGTCTTTCTTTCTAGGCAGCAAAGCCATGAGCTTGAACCACCTGATCGTCTTTCTAGGTTCTTTTAGGCATTCTCCATTTAAACTGGTTATTCAGAGATCTAATTTCCATGAGTGGTTTGTGTGAGTCCATATGGACCTTCCTTACTGTGTGTATCTTTAGGTTAACAACCAATAGCTATATAATATAAATCCTGCGTAACTTCACGGTAGTTACAACACGTCTGACTGAGCCAGAATAAAACATTGCCAACTTTTTTGGTGTCTTGTCACCTGCTACAGAGAAAATGTTAATAGAGAGCTGGAATTATTCCAGCCGTGACCCATATTCAGATCTACACGTGCTACCCACCACGCTGGTGGAGCATTCTTCCAGTAAGGGCGCTTTGCCAGGACCAACTCACAGCTGGAGGCGAGGAAGTGAAAGGCGCAAGAAGGGAAACAGAAGGAAAGTTTCCACACAGACACACAAGGAGCAAGGGAGGCTGAGAGTAGCCTGCCTTTCAAGGCACACAGTGTTACCTGTAATCATTGTATTGTGTTTAGGTTCCACAGTGATAGGCGCCTTAGGAAAATCCTAAAATAGACACAGTGCAGAATTTTATTAGTCTGTTTTGGAGGCAAGTTACAGTGCACGGACAGCCACAAGTATTGGCCCTTATTCCCAGAAATCTGGGGGAAGCATCTCAGGACCTGGTTCTGGTATCGTGGTGTGGTTTCTGGGGATGCTGAGAATACTGAGCTGAAAATGGAGCTGGACAAAATGAATGGGTAACTGAGAGAGGTCTCTTGTTCAAGCAGGCCACAAGTAGTGTGTTTGAGTCCTTTTCTCTGTTTATCTAAATATTATATTCAGTTGGAATATGTTTTTTTTCTTGAGAGAGCGAGTATCTTATGTACTTCTGCAGAAAGCAAGGGGAAGTTGTGGTGTAAGATATGTTCAGGCTTTTCCGTTTTTCCTAGTAGAGATTCAATTTACCTCAGAGCAATACCACAAGCACCAGTGAGACTTTGGCCAATTGGTGACTTTGGACCATGCACAGACCTTTCTCAGCAATTGGTGGACAGATAGGCTGTGAGATCATGCAGATACGTTCCAAGAAAGCAACAGGATATTAGCCTGAGCACTTGGAAGGGGGAATGAGGAAGAGGAGCATATGGCCAAAAACAATATCTATAAATGTTCCTTGTGCTGCTATATAGACATAAGGCAGAAATGGGTGACCTAGCCCTTCTAGCAGTGGAAAAGAAGTTTGGCATTGTGAACATGTGCTGAAGCATGATGGTGTGACAGAAAACAAGGAAAGAGAAGGTGAAGCTTCACAGAGAAGTTAGATGCAGTGGAAGACAGCTCATGTGATGCTCAACCGCAGGATTTTCCTGTGTTTGTTGCTTATGGAGAGGGACCATGTGGTGAGATCTCAGATGAATGTTCCTGTGTGATACGAAGAGGATTATAATCAGCTTCTCAGTTAGGGAGAGGCTATTAATTACGTGACAGTGGGAATCAGGAAAGGCCCTGAAGAATGTAGCCAGGTGCTCACTGCCCCTTGGTGATTTGCTTTTCCCTCTTTGTTCCTCGGCTAGTGTCAGACAATTGAATAAGCATTCCTAATCCATTGTTTTTTGTAAAGTATAGGACTGGTTCTTTTAAAGTATCTTCACCATATTGGCAGAGGAGGTTGACTGTGTTTTATGAGAGGGCTTTTTGTTCTGTTTGTTTTAAGTTAAGCTTAAAGAGCCCTGGGAGCCTTGTGTGATTCCATCAGCTGAGTGGAGGTAATACAGACTTGCACAGCTTTTCAACATGTGAAATCTGTGCCCAGAGTCTCAGACAGGTGCCTCAAGTGACTTCAAGTATCTGCCTTTTAATCTTGTCACTTTTTGCATATGAGACAAGGATATACATTGATGCCTTAAATCTTTAAGAAAAAAGAAGTATTATTTTTGAACACCTAATCCAGCCTAGCCCTGTAGAAAGTTGGGGTTTTTTTTCCCCTTTGCTTTCAAGTGAAGCAAAGAAATAGTTTCAAAAAGAAAACACTGTATAAATAACATATGTATCCTGAGGGGAAGGATAATATCAAAACTAGCACCGTAGCACTAAACTTTTGAAAATGCAATATTTTAAAAATGAGGGAACTTGTCAGAAAAGAGCATGAAATGAAAAAGCAGAGGGCACATGATAGGTGCAAAATAGAAAGTGTACTCAAATTCAGTTGCAGAAGAAGGTATTTTGCTAAAAGAGATTTAAAACAAAAACAAAAAGACAAACCCAGAGAAAAAAACAGTGTGTAGGCAGGTATGACTGAATGGGCAGGTTGTAGTAACTTTTGATTGTAGTAGTTCCTTAAATAGCTGCCCCTCATGGAAATGTTAATCCACTTGTAAGTTGGTGAGAAAAACAAAACTTAGAGGAGGCAAAGAAAAAAGTGATAATTAGGTCACAGAAAGTATGTAAAGAGTGAGTTGCCAGAAGCAAATATAGCAGTGAATAGATTCAGCACCCCAACCACCTTATGTTCTGATTTTGGTTAGGAATGAAGGTTCTCAAAAAGAAAAGAAATATTCCTTATTCTGGGTATTTTTAAAATAATAATAAAAACCCCTTGTTAAATTCCACAAAAGAAATGTGAATGCCTTTGTCTCATAACTAGAAGGGAGAGTTTTAGCATTAACCCAACTTTAAGGAAGGGGAAAAGAAAAGTTCTGCCTTGACAGTACTACAAAATTGCAGGATGTGTCTGTGTCACTGTAGTCCTCACCCCTATTGCCCATTGTCCCCTGCTGGGTGGGATCACGTGCGTTTGTGGTACAACTGTATGGCTGGTCAATCAGCAGGGATGTTACTTCTAAGGATGAAAAGATGACTTAGGAAATGGTTTATGATACCAGAAAGGTTAGTATGTCAACAAAAAATGCAACAGAAAAACAGTGCAATGCTACAAATGATGTGACACGATAGGGACATGAGGTTTCTGTAAATGAAAATCATGTGCTATTCCACTAAGATGTTTTGAGCATGTCAGGAAAATCATGGACTTAAGAATCAGTTGAAATTTACTTGGTCTATAAAAATAGCCTTTGGCAAATCTTCTCACAGAGAAGCTGCCAAATAAATTAAGGAATATGATGTACTATGGCAAATTAGAAATTCACCAAGAGACAGTAAAACAAAGGGTAGGAAGGAATTAGCAATTTTAAGCATGACAAAAGGCTAACCGAGGGGTGTTCCATTACTAAAAGTGGAACTGTGCATATTTTAGCAAACGTGATCTGCACAAAATGATGGCTGTGGGTAAGAGAATTGTAGATGATACAACCTCGTGTGCATGAATCAAGATTAGAGAAGGCAAAGCTTGAAAGGGAACAAAAAGAGGCTGGCTGACTGATAAACAAGGGGGCAAATGAAGTTATTGTCGATGAATACAAGGGACTGTACCTTGGAAACCAGAGTCTAATAATGCACCTGGCTGTCTGATGTAATGAACTGTAACTGCTCAGGAAAAATATCTGGATATAGTTGTAGACAGTTCAATGAAAACCTTTTCTTGGCATGCACAGGAGTGGTTAAAAAAGTATGTTAGCTATTTGATTGTCTGGAGAATAAAAAAAATAACACTGCAAATATGACAATGCCATTATTAACATATGGTGTGCTGCCACTTCTGGTCACTGCATCAAAAGAGACATATCAGAAATAGAAGGGATTTTAAAAGCTGGCAATGAAAATTATTAGTGAGATGGCAAAGAAAGAACTCCCTTTGAAGAAAGAAGCTGAAAAGAATGGGTCTGCCAGGAGGGTGCGAGAGGTGTGATCAAAGGTGTGAGGGGTGATCAGAATAATGCATGTGCTAGAGGAGATAAATTGAATGGCCTTTTTTTTTTTCTTTCTTGTAATTTGAGAATGAGGAGGCAGCAAGAGAAACTGAAAGAAACGTAAATTAAAAGCTGTGACCAATAGATTAGTTGTACCCAAAAGTTTGTGAGCACTGTGTAGTTCTGTTGAAAATGATTGAATACATCATATCAAGCACGCACTGAAACAACTGTAGAAACACAAAACGTCATTTGACACTGGACAGACTATAGGGTTAAAATAAAGATGATAGAAGTACTTGGCACAATCAAGGAGAACATCCATGTTAAAGGAAATAAATTCAGAAGCCTGTTAGTGTTTCTGGCCTAAGTCAAACAGTAGTTTTATAGGATTTTGAAAGAAGCATTCCCTACGAGCGGGTTGTGCGCTGTGCTTTGTTGCGGTGTAATTCAGAGAGATGTATTTCTGGCAGCAGCATTCCTGTCTCCTCCTGCCTGGGATTCTTGCAGCAACGGCCTATTTGAGTCTAAAGAAGACATCTGCTGCTTTGGGTGGCATTAGCACAGTGTAAGAGCCATTCTCTGTCTCCTGAAGGGACAAGGCAGCTTTTTGGACTGCAGCATTGTGTGGCCTAGATCTCCCCTGTGGCTTTCTGTGTAGCTCTACAGGGTTTCTTGGCTTTTCCTTCTGCAGCAAGTAGTTGCTGCCTTGACTTTTCTCTCCAAATAGCATAGAATGACCAATTCTTGGCTCTTTTAGTGGCTGTTGAATGAGAAAATGAGGAACAGTTTTTCCTTTATACCAATTTTAGCTCCTGTTTCTAATAGTGTTCAAATTTTTTAATTATGTATTTCTGAAAATAAAATAATAGGAAAAAAGTTAAAATCTTTTGTGGGAGTGGACTCTGGACATTGGGGGCTAAATATTGGCCTTGATGTATTTTCATATGTTTTGGGTTTTTTTTTTATAGATCTAAAATTTTTCCTTTCAATACTCAAAGCGTTTGGGTTTGAATTCTGTCCTTCCTTGGCTGCAAGTTATAGATGTACTTTGTTCTATGAGAAATCCATAAAATTTTTCAGCTGTTACTGTCTTTGGGCAGACAAAAAATCCAAATCAAATGAATCAGTTGCTTCTATTTTCATCCATTCTCAAAAGATATTGCAGGGGTGGCGTGCCATACTGCCGGGGAGAGAAGGTGGGCTCCCACATTGACTCAGTCTTCTGAAGGCATCGTATTGATGACTGTGATAAGGGCCTCGAGAAGAAGTGATTAAATATGTAGGCAGGGAAACCTTGATTGAAGGGGATCCTGGAGAGAAACCCTGGCACAGAATCTCAGTGGGTGTAAGAGATAGAGTTGCCATGGTGAGAGTGCTTGCTACCATCAGTTCATCTCGGTGTTCTCCATGAAGAGCTTACATACTGCTGTGCTCACAGACCATCCTGTTTCCAGTAGTGCAGACAGGCAATCTGCTTGGCATTTCCATTGTAACCTGCTAATGTTTAGAATTTATCGTGCTGCTGTTCTTCTCGAGGTTGCTTTAAATCTGTGTTATGTTACCATTAGCTTCTCTTTTTTTTTTTTTTGTCAGGTGTAATTGTAAGATTGCAGAATTACTTTGTCTGCAAATGTCACACTTAGACAATACTGAGAATGTCATTTTGTGAAACAGCTGGCCAAGAAAAATTCTCTCTTGCTATCTGTTTGTCTAGTACCAATTCTCTGGAGCCCCCAAAGGACTGCTGAATGAAAAGTTATACAGCGTTAGTGAAATGTGTCTTCACTGAATGCAAAAGTAGGAAAAGAGGGACGTCCCCCAACTTCACATTTTAACAGACCAGAATTGAGGTCTTGTGTACATGGAGCTGGGAATCCTCGATTGTGACCAAGTTCCTCTTACTGTACAAAAATTAACTGGGCCAAGTCTACAACCATGGGAAGCTCCAGCCTGAATTTTGACAGAGCTGTGTTTGGGAAATGCTGCTGTTACTCAGAGCTCTGCACTGTCTGCACCAGGACTCTTGGGATCTAGATCTCAGCTCTGCAGGACACTGGAAGGTGCTGAAAGCCTTGGGTAAAGCTGGGTTTTCCAAGCTCCCTGGTGTAGAGCTGAGCTTTGATTAGAGCCTGAGCTCTCAGGACTTTTGGACTCCCAAGCTGTAGCAGCAAGTTTTGGATCCCTGGCACAGCTGGCTGGTTCTGAGCCAAGCCCAGGGAGCAGGGGAATAAGTGACACTCAGTAGGGTAGGGGAATCACGCCTCATTTGCCAAGAGTTCATCAAACCTCTCCATGTTTCAGGTGAAATATTTTGCATTCAGCAAATTGCCATTTTTCAACAGAAATCTGTCTCACTGAAATGTTTCCAACCAACATTCGAGTCACAAGTGAAAGCTCAGTCTGGTGCCAGTTTGCCCTGATCACATGTTCATCAATTAGTAAGGAGCAAATGTATGTATTTGCCAGTCTTTCTGCAGGGAGTAGCCCGGAGTGCACTGTCAGGATTTAAAATTTATTTGTGAAGCCACGGTGAAAAAACTTTTCAATAGACCTGCTGCTATTACTCTGGGCTCAGTAATTCCCTCCCCTTAATGAGTACTGTATTAAGCAAGAAATTGTGTAAAGTCTGTCTGTTCGTATAGTGTATTAACACCATTCATCTGTACGTAATGGCTTTCTTTAAAAGGTAATCAGAATCAAACCTAAGGATACTAGGTATTGTATTCATACTGGGGGATGCAGGCTCTGTGAGAAAGAGCCTGCAACCAAAATAGCAGGACAGTGAGATTAACTGTTATTCTTAATTGACTGATAAACTAGAATAATTGCAAACACCATCTCTCGTGTTTGTATTTTATCATCACAGAGCTGTTTATTTTCTGGTAGAAGTAATTTGCAGCAAACTGTTTCAATAACTCCTTGGTATTGCCAGGTGCTGTGTTCTTACTCTAGTGATACATAAATCAATGAAGGACATTGCTATGCTGGTTGGTTTGGGGTTTTGTTGTTGGGTTGCTCTGAAGAATTTTTATTTGTGAGGTTGCATAGAATGATATTTGTTTCTTAATCAAGAAAGCTACTATTTGTAGCTTGGAAGTCTTTATGCACTGACAGGTCATCGGGATCTGGTTGTAAGGACTGTTCGATCCAAAGCAGACATCATCATTTCCAAGCTGTAGAAACAGATGTTCCAGATTTTTTTTGTTTTAGTTGAGTCTGATGTTTGTGTTCTTTGACTTACGTGTGAAAGAATCCTACTGTTCTTAGTGCCTGATTGCTTTCCAAGTGCTCAGAATGAAGAGTTCACTCACTAGTTAACATCTTTTCTTCTTTTAAATGGTGTGGAAAATGTGGAGTTGAGATTTCTACAATGCTATTAATCTGTTTTGCTTAATACATGCTTTTATTTTCCACCTCTTGAACCAGGTTCATCAGCACCAAGACAGGGGTGAGACCTTTCAATGCCAGCTATGCCCTTTTACCTCCTCCCGCCACTTCAGCCTGAAACTCCATATGCGTTGCCATCAACATTTCCTCAGGACAGAATCTAAAGTCAAGGAGGAAATACCAGAAACTGAGGTGAAGGGGTCACCACAGCTGAACAGTGACTCCTGCCCAGGACCACAGAGGGAAGGAGGTGGACCTGACCTTACGGGATCAGCATCTGTATCTAAAACACCTGATGTGACTGCGCAGCCCGGCGGGGGTGTTCCACCTTTACTAGTGAAAGAAGAGCCCAAAGATGACAGTGGTGTCTCAGCTGCACCTTTTGCTCTTAGCACTGTTGACAGAGCCCCCAACAACACAAAGCTGAAAGACTCCTCTGACTTTGTGGCCAACACAGCATCAGCACTATTCAGCCAAGACATCTCTGTCAAGATGGCATCAGATTTTCTTATGAAGCTGTCAGGTAATTGAGCAGCAAGCAGCAGCATCAGCTGCTCCCCTATGGGCTAAGAAACACTTTGTCTTGGGTTTGCTAAGTCATGGAATTGCAAAAGAAAACCCATTGCAGCTTCTTCACTTAAAATGTCTTGTTGCTTCTGATAGGAGAGGTGCATGATGGAGGGAAGAGGGGAAACAGTGAGAGAAGAGTGTTCAGTTGCTGGGGTTGGGAGTGAGAACCTTTTATCCAGGCTTTGAAGTTCATTGAGAATTACCTTGGCAGACCTCATTTGATGTGTTTTTCAGGCATGCTGAATACCTGTAGTTTTGGTTTGAAATCACTGAGGGTCACCCAAGTACCCACTATGTTTGAAAAGTCAGCTCTTAAGTTCTCTGCCTTTACCCACTTGTTAAAAAGGACCAATAAAGTATTGGTCACCTTCCTCTGAGAGTAGTATTTGAGGTCCAAGTAAGAAACACATATGAAGTATGAGTGTTACTGCATTTCTTGGTTACTAGCGCTTTTTCTAAAAGGGTGGTCCTAGATTAATGAACAACTTCTAATTTTTTTATTATTTTAATTGAAATCCATATCTAATGCAAAACATGTGTTTAATGTTTTTTTCACTGTCGGATTATTGCTGTAGAAATGATATTCATATATGAGACTCTGAAGTGGAGGATGTGTTTAGGGTGAATCTATTAAATTTTATGTGCTCTTTTATTGATATGACTGAATACTTCAGAACTGTTCGTATGCTGGGGAAGTGATTTATACCAAATTTTTTCAAAACTGGCCTTGAATTTTTAAAGAGAACAAAGTCAGGAAAAACGTTGCTGAAGAAACTTCTGTTTCACAAGGAGATGTCAGTTCCTATGGCAAGGTTTAGACTTTAGAGATAATCTTTTCAATAGTGAATAATTAATCACTTTTCTCCTTTAAATTGAAGTTATACTGTAGCAAATTTGACTAGCAGGTAAACTAAGGAATTAGCTCTGCCTTAATGGCGTTGCCTTGGTGAAACGACAGCTGTTATTTAGGAAAGGCTTGTGGTCCTCCTCTGCCCAGACCTTCATACCTCTGGGATCACAGTTCTGTGAGGAACTGACTACAATGGACAAACGCAAGAAATCAAGACCGAGGCTTCGTGGAGCCAACCTGGAAAACAGAAAAGAGCTGAGGGGCAGGGAGGAGTTGAATTGGGCTGGCACAACCAGTTGGTTTTGTGGGTTGGAAGAAGCAATAGAACCCACCCTTTAAAAAAAAGATGAAATAATCCATTGATACAATTTATTGCTATGACTAACAGAAAGCAGGCAGGACGAGTCTGTTTTGATTGGCTTGTGCATTTCCTTCACTTGAGTTTCAGATTTGGGCTCTATATGAAATCCATTGTACATTGTCCAAGAGCTGTCCCGCACACGCTGTTGTTCCGATGTCGATGTTAGATTTGGGTGGCTGTGCACAGAATGAAGTGGCTCTGCACAGCAGCAGCACTGACCTGAGATGGTAGCACTCATGATGGCTGCATGGAGCAAGAATGACAGCAGAAAGCCAGGGGAGGGGGGGGAAGCCTGAAAGCTGAGAAAACATACAACATTTTGATGTGTTGCTTTTCATGTAGCAGTTGATGGGAAGCTGTTTACAGTTTGGCAGACCATCGTGTTTCCAATGTCTTATCTATTGGCATCAGAAAAAGGATACAAATGTACATTATTCATGCAAAAGGCCTATGCAGTTATTTTATGGTGAGTTACTAAAGGTCTTGAAACCTGACTTGTATGCACTGTTACCTAGCAACATGTTATAAAGTCACTGGGGGAGCGAGATGTATCTATAATTCCGTATGTGTGCATATTTGGATTAAAATGTACTGCCAGTCACCAAGTTTGCTGCACAAGAAGAGCGATGTCACAAGGAAAGGAGCTTCTTTTCTTCTGAGACTGGTTTTGTTACATACATTTACTCTGTGCTTCCCTCCATATAGTGTGCATAAATTTAGAGTAGAAGTAATTCTCTTTTAGCAAGTTGGCTAAGCGTTAGCTACATTTTTTGACGGCTTGCTGTGCTGAACGAAGTTCCTTTGAGTGATTTCTTTATTAGCACAGTCTTGTTAGGCTCATCAGAGCTTCAATTATTTGCCCTACCTTTCCAATGATATAAATCTTTTGACATCTCAAATTGTATATGCCAATTGTAACAGCCAGCACAGATTTGTGAGACCAAATTATGTCAAAACAATCTAATTTTCTTCTCTGACAGGCCTTGTGGCTAAGAAAGAAGCAGTAGATAGATACACAGACTTCTAGAATTTGGCGTTTAGTCTTATTGAATATTGATGGATTGAATGAACGCTTATTTTTGCTTGACAATGCTTATTGCTCCTCTTCTTGGTTGGTGTCAATTTGTATACCCCCAGTTTCATGGGAAACCTCAGAGCCTGTTGGTTCTCATTTCTGTGCAGTAGTTTCAGCCTCTACTTTTATCGAGTGTGTGACTTAGAGGAGTGCTTGTCTCTCTTCAGACCTTAGAGTTACAGTTTCCAAAAGTTTAACTGGTGCACCTCGGGTGCAAGATGGTACAAAACTGGTGTTTATGAAGTCTTATGAATTTTAAAACCGAATCTTAATAAGCATGCACATAATCTTGACTCGCAGTATTATTTCTGACCGTGCAGTGCCGTACCTCTCTAGCCTAGATGAAGTGGGTGTCAGATGGCTGGAAAACAGTGCCTTGAAAGCAGTCCGCAGTCGGAAGAGTTGCAGTCAAAGGAGATCTGTGAAAAATGTGCAGCTGTTCAACAAACAGTTGCACAAACACAAGACCAGGAACAACTCTAGGTAACAGTTCTGTTGGAAAGGAACAGGAGTTAACAACTTCATCCTGGTGCTAAAAAGGACGTTGTTTTACTGGGGTGTATACAGAGAAAAACGGCCTCAAAGCAGGGGGAAACAGTCCTATTCTCAGTCTTGCTGAAGTCTGAAGTTTTGGCACTATAGTTTAGGAGGAGCACAGATAGGTGGCAGAACTTCAAAGGAGGACACGGATATTTGGGAAGTCTAGAAAATGTGTCCAGTGAGGAGGGCTAGAAGGGAGTGAGGCTGTGAAGTCCATAGAGAAGACTAAGGAGAGTCATTAATGAGCCTTTAATGCATTAAAAAATGTCATAGGGAGAAGGAAATAATCTGTTGATGATTCATCATAGAACCATAGCATGATTTGGGTTGGGAAAGGACCTTAAAGACCATCTAGTTCCCACCCCCTTGCCATGGGCAGGGACACCTCCCACTAAACCAGGTGGCTCAAAGCCCCATCCACTGCCAGAGCTGGGCCATCCACAGCTTCTCTGGACAACCTGTTCCAGTGCCTCACCACCCTCAAAGTAAAGAGTTTCTTCTGTATATCTAACCTAAATTTCCCCTCTTTAAGTCTGTACCCATTACTCCTTGTCCTGTCCCTACAGCTCCCGATGAAGGGTCCCTCTCTGGCTTCCCTATAGACAGGTGATGTCAGGTGCTTTGCCCCATCCACCAAAGCTGTAGCTCTGCCATGGAAAGCCACCAGATTTGTCAGGCATGATTTGCCCTTAGTGAAGCCATGTTGGTTGTCACCCATCACCTCTTTGTTTCCCATGTGCCTGTGCGTAGCTTTCAGGAGAATGGAAATTTTCATAATAAATCATAAAATCATTGTAACTAGGATAAAAATTAACAGGATTATAGTGCTGCAAGGTTTAAGTTAGCATTAGGACAATGTTTCCAAAGTTGAGCTGTTTAAATCTCCATGATGGTTTGGCTGGAGAGTCTGTGGCATCTGTGCGACTGGAGAAATTTAAAAACATGTTAGAAAGCATGTCAGATACAGTTGGTCACATAAGAGGCACTAAGATGGACTAGATCTGTGTATGTGTCAGTGGGCCATAGGAAGTGGCAAGAAACTTCAGCTGAACAAGAACAAGCAGCAAGCTGGAGAGGTGCAGAGTGGGGGGGAAATTTACAGATGCTCAAAGTCAGACGTGATTTCGAGTTGGCCAGAGATGAACTGTGGTGATGCTGCTCAAAGCAGCCACTGAATTTCTTGTCAGATAGGCTCAGGGGAGCTTAAGATTTGAAGAGGCTGAGAAATACTGGCGTGGGTGACCTTTTGAGACCACTTCATCCCCAATTCCATGCCGTTTCATGCCAGAAAGATCTTTAGCTACATGTTTTATGAAATAAGGCATAACTCAAATCACCAAAGGTAAATCTAAAAATTAAAGCAAATGTTGAGATTTTTGTCCAGATTCTGTTCTCCAGAACCTAGTTTCAAGAAGGAGATGCTTTCAAATTCACAAGAAACTTAAAAGGGCTCTCTGAAATTTTATTTAAATTTGCTTTAAGACAATTAGCAAATGACTCTTAACATATAAAGAGAAGAATATTTGAGCATGGCCATGTTTTTACCTTTAATCTTCCCTCTCTTATTTCAGTAGGACTGCTTGTATGCTTTAAGGTGCAGGGGTACTTTGTGGTATCAGCACTCTGCCGGAATGTTTTCCTCCCCCTTCCATTAATTCCACATTGAAACTTTATAACATATGCATGTCTTAATTCGAAGGGTATTTGCTTTTTCTGTTTCAAAGCTTTCCGTGGCAGACATTATACAACCCATCTCTTTAAATACTGATGTCCTTCCACCAACTTTTAAGGCCTGGGGTTTTTTTTGTAATAAAAAGTGCCTTTCACAATCATCCAAATTACAATGGCTGGTGTACCCTAGTGGTGTTATTATCGTGCCTGTGTTATGTGCTGCAGTTACTTTTAACATTTGAAAATAAATGAATCCCAACAAAATGAATGGGATTCCTGCACTATTGCTCTCAAAGGGATTCTGTGTGGAAACAGTAATTGTAACACATACTTCACTGCTGGCCTCTCTCCCCCACCACTCTGTGTTAAACAAGTGTATTGCTCTAGAAAGCAGGTCTCTTCATCTTTTGAAGTGCTGTCAAGTGGGCCCTGCTTCTGGCGTTCTTTTTATGTTCCCCAAGTTACTCACATGGAAGAACTTTTAAAAAGAGAGGAGCAAGGAGTTAACATGCCAAGGGTTTGGGACTGGCCATGTTCAACAAAGGAGAAAACGTGTTTTCTCCTGAAGTCCTATCTCCTGTCACTGTCATGTGAGGAGTCAGATCTTTATTTTGGAAAATAACTCCCCCGTGGGACTTTGGTGACTTTCCAAAGTATTTGGGCTTTGCATTCATGTTTTATTAGCCGATTCCATTAATGGAATAATGAAAGAAAAAAAACCCAGCAGACAGCTACTTAGAACATATTAGTAGATAAGCTGAGTAATCACTTGGATTATATGTTCTGTTTGGCTCTTGAAAGTTGATGCATTCCTTAAAGGTAACACAAGCGATTTGAAATGTTTTAGCATTTGCCATTGACAGTACTGAACTGACTGGCTTGAACTCTTCAAAGAGCTCTTTTTAATAAAATAAAAGCATGGCCAATAAAATTGCCGTAATTGATGCTTTTGTGTTGCAAGTTCCAAAGAAAAGACCATGCTGCCTATATTTAGGTTTCATGGTTTGTGCCAGAATGTAAAATTTCAATTAGAATATGTAAGTGCACAGGACTGGCAATTGTTGAGCCATGTCCTTAATTTAAAAATACTGTGAATTCCATAAAGCTGCTGTCAGTGCAAATACTCCTGATGTCATCGAGATCTCTCTTTGAAGTGTCTCTCCAGATTCACATTTTAATAATTTACACATAGACCTTTAATTTAAAATAAAATAGTGAAGGGGCAATAGCACAGCTACTTGAAACTTGGGTAAATAAAAGCTTGTACTAATCTTTGCTACTGATATACCATCACCCTTTTCACTCTTACACTTGGAGTGTAAGACTAGTCTGGACTGATGGCCCTTTTGCTTCCCTGATTACACCACTGCTCTGGGCAGAAGTCCGAGCTCGTGAGCCTTTCTCTCACATCTATCCAAAATGGGAAGGGAAAACACTGTTAGTTCAATCATCTCTCATTGTTTGTTTTGATTTTGTTTTCTTAAACAAATATAAAGGTCAGTCTCATGGCGTTTCTCTCCTCTGTTTCTGTTCCTTTGTAGAGAGAAGACTTTTCCATATTGCAAGAAATTCTTTCCTATCAACAACAAATTTCTCTCTCCTCCCTCTCATTTCTTCAGCTTCCCCAGAATTTTACCTGTTCTGTTTTACTTTGGTTTTTACCTGGAAAGGAGAAGATTGTCTTGGCAGAAATTACATCCTTGTTCAGCCTGTGGGACCTTGGCTGTATAACAGATATCTTGGGGCATGGAGGGATGTGTGGTCCCACAGGTGCCTCAGCAATTTGCCTAATTCCTCCATTCCACTTGGACTAGAACATTGTGAAATTTTGAGGGCATGGTAGCAGCACTGGCCATTCTTCAACACTGTCTCATTTTGCTTGACTCCAGCTCTGTAAACACAGAGCAGCATTGGAGAAAACCAGGGTAGTTAGCTGGCCTTTTCTTAACCCCTGCTTACAATTTTTAACATACTTAAGCAAGGTGGTTTGGATCTCCTATTTTAAGTGCTCTCTGGAAGCCCAGGGGTGTCAAGTCATGGCATCATTGTATTTATGGTTGCCTATTCTGCCGTTCCAGTGCTTTGATAAAGAGAAACTGAGTGCTAATGTTGAGTGCTGATGTGCCCCTGAGTCATAAGGAGCTTTCCCATTGATAATACCAATCCTATTCCGTATAGCCCTAGGGGTTATTTTATTTGACTGAGGGCAGAGAAGAAGGCTTTAAAACTGAGGTGTAATTGATTTAGAGTTCCCAGGAGGATTAGGTAACATGAGGTGCTCTGGGACAGATTAATACTCCAGGGCAGAAGGCGCTAAAAAGAAATGAGAGCCCAGCAAGACTGCCCAGTATTTCCCCTTTCAGGTCACTTACAGTGTATACAGCCTCCGTGTTTAGTAAGTTGAACATAATAGATCAGCCCAATTGGATTCTACTCTGGACATTCTCCAACAGGTTCCAGTTCCATAGATTTTTCTTGCAAAGCAGTTCTCTCACCCGTGGCTGCTTCTGCAGTGTTTGTACCCCTTTCTTCATTCTTGAACGTCACCACATATGAGCCATAGTCTGCATGCAGAATGCCAATACCTACCTTCATATTTCAATTACTAGAAAGAAAATAGTAGATGACCCAAGTCATACCCTTTATTAACCACAGATGCCTTCAGGGTGATGTGATGTCCACTGTCAGGGAGCTGTGTCTTCCAGATACTGAGAACTGATCTGTCAAAGGCCCTTGGTTTCTTTTAACCACCACAACGTACCATCTGGAGTGGAAGGCTCTTTGTCATTCAGATTCTCTAACTGCAGTGAGACCCGGATAAAACACTGTCCTTTCTTCCTCAGGTAGAAGTCATTCCATGGTTCTCTTGCCATGGTGGCTCTGAGGAGAATCTCAAGGAGACCAGTTCAATTTGCAGTGCATTTGGAACGTGTCCTCAGTTTCCCCTTTTCCCTCATCTCTGTAACTGTAGTCTAGCATCACTGGCAAAATAATATGATGGTGCGGCAAAGTCCTGTTGCATTTTCCTCACAGTTCCTTTGGATCCAGACTCTATTGATAATTTTTCTCATGGCCTCTATTGTGGCAGCATTTTTATTACAGATTCTGTTTTCTTTCTCGTGTTCTTCTCTCAGACAGACAGAACAATGACCAAGTCCTTGCTGATCGTGACTTGTAACATTGAGATTGGCTCGCAGTAATCCGCCCATTTTTCCTCTTTCAATTAAAAACATTTTGAGTATTTAGAAATCTTTGTAAGTGGACTGATGCAGTTAGCAGCTTCTATCAGAGTGTTTCAGATTAGTGGCAGATGCCCAAAGCTTTTCTTGTGGCATTTGGCAGTTTGAGGAAAGTGTTATAACTTTCATCATCTACTTTTGCCAAATGGCTCAAATGATTCCAGTTGCCAGGAAGATAAAGATCAGCAGGCTGGAATATTCTTTGATCTGTGTTTTTTCTGGGTATGGAATGGAACAAATGGAGCATTATCAACCCTGCTTGAGAGACTCCGGCCTGTTGGTTGCATTTGCTGGGTGGGTTTGTTTTTTTAACTTGCCGTGTATTTCAAAATTGCTGGGTTTTTTGGAGTCCGTCTGCAGGCAACACGTCCTTCATTCTGTTCTCATGGCTGTTCAGAATGAATGTAAATTAAATACAAGTTAAGTATATGTATGTGTATCTATTTTTGTATGTAGATAGAAGATACTATTCCTTCTAGGGAGTAATAATTTTGTCATTCAAATACACTTTTATCTGTCTTCAACATAATCTTTTTAATTCTTGTCTAGTTCTAATTTTAAGATTCCCCAATCATCTTTTTTTTTTTTTTAAAAACCAACTGGTCACAGTAAACTTTTATTTCTCTTACTTGCAATGTTTTTTCTTGCATCTGTTCAGTGTTTTCGCTGATATGAGTAGTGGGTGCATTATAGTTGCTATATTCCATGTGTTAGCAATTTTGTCCATAGCTGTGGATCCAAGATAGGAGAGAGACCAGAGTGGTGGGGACTTTTGTTGCTTAGGGGGTCATTTTTTGTTTGTTTGTTTGGTGTGGTGTTTATTTTTCCCTCTAGTTTTAATGTATGGATCTGATAGATTGGAAAACATCCCCCTTCTTTACATGTCCTTCTGTTTTAGGCTTCATTTACATTAGAACCTGCTTCAGTATATTTCAAGAAAGAATAAAAGCCTATTAATTGTAGCAGTTGGGTTGAAATGAACCCAATAGTTGCCTGATGTTGTGGTGTTTTTTTCTGGGAGAAGAAAAATGAGGCTCTTACATTTTTGTGATTTATCTACAATTAAAATGTTTGATTTTTGGAAAACATGGTCAGTTCAAGGATTGTGCTGCCAGTTAATTAAAGAAATAAAACTTTACTGCTTTCCTAATTTATTAGTTCCCTCTTCTGTCCAAAACAAAGCAGCTAGAGTAGGCAGAATCAGCAACACAGGTAAGAACAATAGTCTGAGATTCTTCTCCCCTTCACCTAATGCACATCTTTGGAGCTTCCTCTGGACTGTGGGACCCTGACCATGGTTTATATTTCTCATAGATGGCACACAGAGTATACAGAGCTCACGAAGATCTCATTTAGATAACATCTGATGCTGTGCTGGTAGCCTTGTTATCATTGTTATGCTGAGTGATGGCTCAGAAGTGTGAGGAAGCAGTGGCTTACAGCAGCACCTGCTGTCGCAGTAGGAGAGCTCATGTGTGGGGTGGGGAAAGGGAGACATAGGAACGGAGGGAAACTTGGTGCTCAAGTCATTCTGGATGTGTCACTAATCACTAAACTGTTTAAACGCTGCTGTAACCTGCCTTGAATTTCTGGCTCTCTGAGCTATTAGAGCTTGGCTTCATTCTAGTAGGGTTTGAGAATACCCTGGGATGAAGAGCAGAGAGGCACCACTTTACACCTGCCCTTGGCTTGGGTCAGATTGGCTGCTGAGTTTTGGCTTGGTGCTAAGAGAGTTCAATAAATGCTAATTTCTTCCAAAAGCACCCATTTTGATCCTCCTTCTTGTGGTGGGATAATCCAATAAGCTTTTGCCACCGCATGCTATAGTGCTTAACTCTGGAAAAAAGTTCCCAGTTTAAGTGTGTGATGTTATGTGAATTCTGTTACAGTGATTGCATTTGTTTATGGATGTTTTTACATTGTTCTAAACCTGTCTTACAACGGACCATGGTGCATTGTTGCAAACCTACAGTGATTTACGTATGTGAGTGTAACGTCACCTCTGTATTCTAAATGGTAAAAGAGTATGCTGACCTGGTCTGTAGTGCTTCCTCTGCCTGGTTCATTTTCTGCTCTGGTTCTTGGGCAGAGCAAGGCTGGATTCACGGGTTAGTGATTATTCCCAGTGGGCCATCTTTACCTCTTCACTTAGGCTCCTGCTTCCTTTATTTTCTGGGGCAATTTGAATTAATGCCTTTTTGAAATGAATAAATTCAAGTAAAGGTAGTTTTTTTCCTCCATGTTCTCTGAAAGTTCAGACAGAATGCTCCCTCGGAGGTATTTTTCATATCAGTAGCAGCTGGAGTGGCATGTTTTGAAAGCAAAGGAAAGTAGAAGTTAATTTGGCATAGAAAGTTTGGGTCTTTTTTTTTTGTGTGTGTGACCATTCATCACCCTGGGTCATATCCCAGAATAGATGGAGACCTGGATAGATGGAATTTTTTTGGTAGTACCTTGGTAAAGTTAAAATTGGACGGAGAGCTTTAACCTGTATTTTTATGAGTTAAAGCATGCTTTAATGTTTGATACTTCTGCTTTTGCCTTTTTTTTTTTCCTAAAAAGGGAAGAGGCAATTCTTAATACTGGTTAAAATGGCTATGGGTCATGTTAAAAATTGCATATATAAGGTAATTTAATTTCTGCAGCAGTGAATAGAAGCAATATGTATTGTTATGTTGCTTATGTGTGTACTCTTTATACTACTTGTTTTAGTCCTGCTCTTTGGTGATGGCTTGCCAACCAACAAGAAAGGAGGAAAATCAAACAACTCTGCAATATAAAGTGAAAAGATGTGTTGAGTTACAGGGTAATATAATAGCTGTAAAAAAGTATTTAAAAAACCCCAAGTTCCTCGCCCTTTCAGCTGGATATTATCATCCCTGTGATATGCCGGTTCCTTGGCTCCTTCTGGCCACGTAAAACAAACCGCTCTCTGCAGCGGCTCCAGCCTGTGCGAGGTGTGGTGAGGTACGTCCCTCTGCCGTGGCCCGAGGGAGATTTGGCAGAGATCGCAGGCGAGAGTCATGAGGGGAGGCAGGGGATTGCCATGTGGAAGGAGGAAAATATGTAGGAGAGGTAATAAGGTGAACTATGAGAGAGCTTGCTTACAAAGATGACAAAATGGGGACGGTGCTCTATCTTTCATGTCGGTGGAGACAAGTTTAGAGAGGTGGGAAAGATGTAAACTCATCAAAGTTTATGGCACTGAACGAGTCATCTGGTGTGTGTTACTGGGAATTTAAAGTGACATTTTGATCACGAAGAAGTCACTAAGAGACAGGGAAGGAAGTACCTCTTCATGGTTGCACACAAGAAGAGCTGCTTTTCGTGTAGTCTGCCTGTGAATTCATATTGCTTGGGCTTGGGAATATTGTTTAAGAGCTGGAATTGATTTTATCCATTTTTATCCATTCATTTATCCATTTTATCCAAATGCAGTGCAAAGGGTCTACTGCTGTTGAGGAGTATTGGAAAGACCCTTCAAGAACAACATTGCTCAGTGTGTAGATTTTAAGCAGCCCCCCAAGGTCTCCGTACCCTTCTCTGAGGCAGTGCTGCTGCTTGTATGGAGTATTTGAAAGGATTATTTTAATCTTCCTCTCTTTTTGTGGATATAGAACTTGAAACAGTGCAGAGCTGTCTTCTGAAAATCCCTCTGTTCCCTTTCTTCGCATAACTTTTAGGACATAGGAATTTTCTATCTTTTCCTTTTTACTCCTTCTTAGATTTTCTGTCTTTCTACTCTTCATCTCTTGCCTCTTTTCCGTGCTCTAAGAACTTAATATGTTATGCCCATGGGCTTTGCCACATTTGCTTCATGTAAGGTGAAATGAGGTTTTAAATTTCCACCAAGCCTGTACCAAACCTACAGACCAGGGCCAGGGAAGTGCTTTTAGGAGGAGAAGGGGCAGAAGAGTAAGAAGAGAGAATGTTTTCATGAGCTTTGGTACATGCAGTTTGTGTGTTTCAAAAGTGCCCCTTTGTACAAAAGGTGCAGAAGTTTGTTTGCCCCTTGAAGCGTCTTTGAACACGGTTTGACGTGCCTGCTTCCAGTACCTGCTCTAGCACTTCTCAGGTCATGGTTTCTTCCTGTTACTATCTGCTCCAGGATCATACGTTGCATTAAGTCTCACTTCTTTCCTTCTCTTGACAGCTGCAAATCAAAAAGAGCCCTTGACTCCTAATTTTAAAGTGAAAGAGGAGCCTAAGGATGAGGAAGCTGCAAGTTCAGCCGTGTCTCAGTCCAGCTACGTGTTCAGCCAAGAATCTGAAGCCTCAGCTCCAAACATCCCTGAGGAGAAACTCAAGCCACAGGAAGCACAGGCAAATGTGATGAGGCAGGACATGTCAGTCAAGGCAGCATCTGAGCTCCTCATGAAGCTCTCAGGTAGATATTTAATTTAGTAACGTTGAACTTCTTAAATATTGTTTTACATGTGTGGTAACAGGGTGACCTTGCAGAAGGTGTGTTTGGCTTTAGTAGCAAGCGAAGGAACAATTGAAAAGGCCTGTCTACACAGTTGCTCTTAAATAAAACCTCTCAGTCTGTCGCCATAGCATCTAATTATCTCTGCTCTGGTTTTCAAATTAATGACTATGAAATAAGTCAAAAGAAATGACGCCGTAAAGCTTTTAGATGCTGTAATTTTTTAAATGTACCAAAACATGTTAATACCAATTTATTCACATATGTCACTCCATTAAGATTGTAAGAATGTGTGTCTGTACTGAACTGTACCTGACAGAGCTTTATAAAAGATGACTTCTAAAGCCTTTTATTTCTTCTGCCAATAACTTATACTCAAAATGACAAGATACACTGTTAAAAAACATAATATAAACTGAGACAGCTTTCTGCACTTAGTGAGACCTCTTGAACATTGCCTTAGTGATGCATCCTTCTGCCAGACAGTGTGCATGTGTACACACAGAGGGAAGGTTAAAGCTGGAAGGAGTCAAATAAATGTGTATGTTCTGCTAATTGTGCTTTGTCTAATTGTCAGAATCGAGGTTTAACTTTAAGGGAAAGTAAAAGAGTTGAATTTTTCCAGCTGGGAACAGGTTAAGTGAATGATGAAAAGGCTTGGAACTTCTAACAGACCAATTTTTAGGACCAAGACATGAAAGTCAGCCTGGCAGTTTGGGTTTTGTACTTTCACACCTGAACTGGATCTGTTAGTTTTTAAGTCTTCTCCAAAACTTGTTATGCCAAAGTCATGCAAGAAGTGCCATTGGAAATGCTTACAATTTTAATAAGAGATCCCTGTCAAACCTACCTGAAATTATTTGTCTTGATTGGATGCTGTCAGCATTGAACTTGAGCTCAAATTTTTTCCTGAAAGACTTTAACTGACTAGGATCTCCCCCATAAAACATATAATTAATTAACTGCTGTTCATACTTGCACACTTTAATTTGCAGAAGAATTTGAATCATTGATTTGGAAGACTTTCACGTTAATGGTGCAAAAAGTGCTTCCCAAGTATAAAAGTTGATCAGAGCAGAAATGTCCAGGTTTTTCACAGACTTCCAAATACTAAACATTTGGTTCTTGGTATAGTTCACTGTTGCTGCTGGTAACTGCTTTGAGTGTGGTATTCTGGTACCAAAACTTTGCAGCCTAATGAAGGCTAACCTGTGGCTCTATTTTTCTTGGTGCATATAAATTTATGTAACTGTTTCTATAAAGAAAGAGCTCTGTAGCCTAATGTTTTCTTGAGTACTTCAGAGACACGGGTGTTCTGGGTTGTGAGTCCCGAGTTCAGCACTAGCAGGCTGTGTTCAAATAGTTTTATCACTATTATGTTAGAATATTTATGCCTTAAATATCTGTTTATATGAGTGAAATCTTGCATGTGTAAAGTACCAGTAAAGCCTCCAGTCACCTGTGTTGGGACCTCCCAGACTTTAAGGCTGTGGTAAGAAATATACTGCTGTAACATTTCTCTTATGATCTCTTAGTGCCTGAGCAGTTTTTGCTGGCAGTGGTCTTTTTGGTTAATCCATAGATTAGAAGGTGAAGAATGACTAGGATTTACTGAGTGGAGTTGCTGCAGTTAGTATTCCTGCATCAGCCAGGGGGTAAATTTCAACTTGCACTGAATCGCCTGTATTACTGAATTACCACATAAGGCAGAAACTATAAAGGAGGATAAAACTAGGATACAGTTTAATGAATAGCTTCTTTGGTGTTTTGGTTTGGGTTTTTTTAATCTTTAATTTATGTAGTAGAATACTCCCAGGTCACTGTTGACTCTCCAGATTGTCTTAAGCAATTCTGTAGCCTGTTTTTGGTGATTTAGAACTTAAACAATTAAGCCACTTCATGCTTTGGGTTGGAAGGGTCCTTAAAGATCACAGAAATATTTAGGATGGAAAAGACAACCAAGATCATCGATTCCAGCTGTTGACCAGTCACCTTGTCAGCTGGACCACAGCACTAATGTGCCATGTTCAGTCATTTCTTGAACACCCCCAGGGATGGTGACTCCATCTCCCTGGGCAGCCTATTCCAATGCCTGACAACCCTATCCATGAAGGAATTCTTCCTGATGTCCAACCTGAACCTCCCTTGAGACTGTATCCTTTTGTCCTGTCACTGGTTGCCTGGGAGAAGAGGCTGACCCCTGTCTTGCTACACCCTCCTTTCGGGGAGTTGCAGAGAGCAACCATCTAGTTCCAAAATCCCTGGGCAGGGACACCTTCCACTAGAACACGTTGCTCAAATCCTCCTCCAACGTGGCCTTGAACAATTCTAGGAATGGGGCATCCACAGCTTCTCTGGGCAACCAGTCCCAGTGCCTCGCCACTCTCACAGTAAAGAATTTCTTCCAGAGCCACTTATTCAGAATAAAGGGAAAAGAAAAACAAACTCTCTGCTTTTCCATGGTACTGGAAGGAGAAAGGAAAAAAAATTGAGTGGATATGTTTTGATGTTCTACTCTCTGTGGGAAATCTTCAGTCAAGTACCCTTATGAGAGTTGATACGTTATACAATTGCATTTAAGTCCTTCTGGGCTCTATATATTCTTGGTAAGGACTGAACGGTTTGCATTCTTGCTTTGTTATTTTCACTTTCTTCTGTGTAATACTAATTACCAAAACCTGCATCACATACAAATTCAGCAAGGGATTTCCAACGTAATAGTATTTTGCTTTCTGCACTCCTAAAGTACATGCTTCTGTTACCCTCTGAGCAAGAATATTGCTGATTGCTTCAGCCTCACGGGAACCCCTTGGAATTAAGGCACACACTCTGTCTCCTTTCATGTAAAGGATATGCCAGTTTATATTTTTCACTGGGAAATCTCTTTTCCCAAGCAGAGGTGCTGTGTTGCCAGCTCTTAGCTGTACAGTGGCCTTTCTAGCTCTGGAGCCTGGTTTGGTCTGGTGGATACCATACGGTAGACTTACTCCAAATCACCCACCCCTATAATGGAGGGACTTGTCAGTCACTCAAAGTATTTTAAGCTAGGAAAAGTTAGAAGAATAAACATGCTTTACTGTAGTAGAACATTAGAGGCCATTTGTTAGTGGCCATTGTAGAAGTAGACATAGAGAAACAGTGAAAATCACACACCACTGTCTGTTTTGGTTCTACCACACGTGGCTCTCTCTTCCCAGCTAAAGGGCTGCTGGGACACTTGCAGGCTTCTGGCAACGCACAACCAGTGTTTAAGATCAGGCCCTTACCTCACATATTACTTTGGTGGAGTTGGACCTCATCTGGACATGCTGTGCCCTTTTATACCAGCTTTTTCTCTACCACGTTCCACTTGGATTCAGGTCTTCTACCCCACAGTTCCCAGACTTGGTACCTGATCACCTGATACCTACTCACACTTCTTCCAAAGGACTATCCAAGCTAAGAAAGCTAATGTCTCTTGGGCATGTCTGTGCAGAACCCACTGCTGCCCAGATAGTCAGAACAAAACCTCACAACAGCTGATCTGCTATTTAAAAATAAATTAAATGCTCACATGAAAGAAATGGTATTTGTCGGTTAGCAGGCAAAGCTCGATTTTCAGTGCAGACTTTCAGCCTACATTTTACAGAAGACCACAAAATGACTACCATCATATATATGAGTGTACAAAGGTGAGCTGTGAATTCTGTCCATTACTAAGTCTTGACTGAGACTAGATCCAATGGTAGTCAGACAGATTTGAGGAGACAAATTGCTCTCATCTCTGTTTGGAAGGGTGCCATCCCTGCAAGTTTTTAAATGCCTATTAAGTGTTGCATAAAATCAGTTACAAGAAATGGAAGTAATGTACATATGTTTTCTACATTCTTACCAGTTCTCTTTCATGGAAAAGCTAATTTATTTCTCAAAATGTTTAATTAAGTGGTGCACCCAGTGATTCTTGTTCAGTGTTATATACTCAGCCTTGTAAATTGAAAGGTAGGTTTCAGAGGAGACTGAAATTTAAAATAAATGTTTGCATTTACATGCCAATGTAAATGTTTGAACCTAAAAGCTCATTTTCTGTTGAAATAGTTATGCTGTTAATATGTTTGGGGCACGTATTAGCTTTCAGAAGCATACAGTGTTTTGCCTTCTTGTCCAAAAATGGATGCATAGCTGGAGTGTAACATCTATTCCAGGTACTAGCACTTTAGAAGTAGTATTTGACCCCGGTGCCTTGACCTTGACATTAGTATGTCCCCGTCTTTCCTAGAAATGTTGTCTGAATCACGTTTGCCTTTATTTCAGATGAATACATTTCACAAATAGGGCACATTTGGCATTTCAGTAGTAACTCAGGTTGTTTTCCTCTCTTTTTTTTCAGTTGGTCAATTCCCCGTGTAATGCACAAATCCTTGTTATCGCTAGCAAATGCAAGACCTTTGTACTACTCAGCTCCTTGGAATTCTTTGTGCTTGGATCCTCAGGTCACACAGTGCTGCCTGTAATACACCAGCACCAACAATATGTCTTAATTTGGGGTTATCAGCAGATGCAATTAGTGCATACTTACATCATGACCTCAGCACGCAAAGTAAAATGCTGCCTACAACTGATTCCAAAAGCATTCTTGATCAACTCCATTTATTATCGCCTAATTATATGACAATTCCTCTTTCAGCATAACTGGTTATTACTGGGGTGGGGGGTGTTTTGGGCATTTTTTTGATTAAGCCATTATCCACTTGAAAATGTTTATATTGATTTTCCGTTTTATGCCTCGTAGTTAATTTTTTTGACACTATATCATATATTTAAGTGAAATCACATGGATTAGAACTTCTATTTAAAAAGAGTGAGACAAAGGAAAAAGAATGACAGTACAACTAGTATAAGTTGAAAGCCAGAACACCTCATTGCTACTCCCATCCCCCCAAAATTACCCATGGTGTGTTAGTTCACAGTGAGCTGAAGGACTATGTGAGAAGTATCTGTCAAAACAGCACAGAATTCCAGAGGAACTCAAAAACAGTATAGCTTGTAAAAGTTTGCTAACTGGGGAGGGCTACCAGAGACAGAGAAACCAACCTTGTTCCACGTTTCTTTGTCCTAACTTCGTGGACTGTTGTGGGAAGTGCCTGTGTGGAGTTGGGCTGCTGTCTGTGGAGATTAAATCCTACTACTAGCTAAGTGGTTTCTGTTGGGATTTTTTGGGGCGTTTGGGGGACTTTTTTGTGGTTTTTTGTTGTTTTTTTTTTTTTTTTAACCAACAGAAATGTGAAATTGATTGCGAATGATCAGAGCAAAGCTGTGTTTTCATTACAGTACGGACAAAGATACAAGTTGCTAGATAGCTAGACTTATTATTGCAATGTGTCAAGTTCCTGGGGTTTTTTTTCCAAGATTTTGAGACTCTCCTGCCAGTGCTGTACTACATGAAGCTTGTATCAGGCCACAAAATGTTCATTCAATTTAACAGGCTCTGCCATGATATCCGTACAATAACATAATCCCAAAAGTACTCAGCTAGTAATGGACTCTTACCTATTGATGGATTTTGCCATGTTTGTGACAACATTGCTGTTTAAACCCAAAAGCAGGAAAGCTGTGAACAAATACTGCTCTTTCACAGGAGAAGTATAGGGCAGAAAGTATGGAAGTCTGCAAAGTCTAACTTGGTTTCTTTTTCTGCTTTAGGTCTTAAAAAACTCCACAAAACAACAAATATCACAGACCAACAAGCATCTTATAACAAAGCCTAGCTTTTAGTTCAGTAGATGCTATACTGTGCTTTTAAGTTATTGCAGTCCACCTTCCTTTCTTCCATGTCAAGGTAACCTTGACATTTAATGAAAGCTATGTTAATTTAAAAGTTTAGATAACTTGGAATAATAAGAAATCGGAATATCTGTGGTTCAAACGTGCTTCTTTAGGTGTTCTGGATTTATTTTATTTTTTTTTATTTTTTTAGGAACTGTCACTAAGGAGTTTAAACAACCCCCTCCCCAATGCTTCACTTTACTACTGTTCCCTGATGATGTTGAGCCAGGTAGGACTGGCCAAAAAGCAATGAAAAGCTGGCACGTTAGTTTTGTTCAGAGTGCCAGGTGCTTGTGCATACCCAGTGTTTGCAGAAAGGTTTCTCTCTTGCAGTCCCCCCTTGCCTTTGGAGAGTCAGCATGTAAAGACAGGATGACTGGAGCCAGGCTCCCTGCAAAGGTGCAGCTTGCTGCAGAAATGCTGGGCTAGAGTCCTCTTGAACTGTGAAATTCACTGCACATGTAGACTTTTAATCACGTTCTTCGTGAACTGCTTTGAGGGGTTGGCCCTGTTCTGCAAGTAGGGTCTTGCAGGTAAGCACCATAATCCCACCATTTAAACTGAAAGAGCAGCAGATGCATATCACAACTCTAATTAGTCTGTTGCTTTAATTTGCTCCAGTTGTTTTTGTCTTGGCTTGTAATTTCATGAAACAGCTTGTAGTTGCAAAATCCTGTAACATGGGAGTTCAGAGGTTCCACTTTAACAAATACGAGCCATTTTATGATTATTTTTTTTAATGAAGGATCCTGTTACATTGATTCATTGAGATTGTCTTATATAAAACAGCAGTCTGAAAAAAAAATACTAGCAAAATAAAGCATCAAGCACAGCGCCCTAGGGAACATCAGATGTTACTTGTTGTGTCTCTGTAGCAGAGCCTTCAGGGCTCACCAACTGTTCCCTACCTCTGAGCTTTTATTTAAGCTGTTTTAGGGCATGTTTATTTCCAGCAAATCAGAACAATTAGCATAACAAAATGCCTGATTCTCTGTGCTGAGAGCTTTTGAAGTCAGTGCAAGTTGACCCACTAGTTACCCCTGTCTGCTTCATTGTGGAAACTAGTACATGAGTCCAATTTATGAGACATATGGGAAAGGCTTTCTTTTCTAAGTTGATTCATAAAGTTGATTTGTAAAGCTGATAGGCATTTCAACAAATATGAGCAACTTAGAATTTCAGTTGTAGGATGCAGTTTTAAATAAAATGGTGAGGAGAAGCATTTATGATTTAACAAGTATTAATTTGATTTCAGCAATGGAAAGTCATTGTATCAGCAAAAGCAATATTTACTTGCATGACTGATGGGTGTTTTTTTTTTATTTAAATCTGTGCACTTGCTTTTGACTTTTGTCTCAAAGGGAAAAGCAGACTGTGCTGCATTAGAAGAGTACGTTTGGTGTGTCCCCTCTAGAGCAGGTGAGCGGTCACAGACCATCACAGAATGGTCTGGGTTGGAAGTGGCCTTTAAAGGTCATCTAGTCCAAACCCCCAGCAAAGGGCAAGGACATCTTCAGCCAGATGACGTTGTTCAGAGTCCCGTCCAACCTGACCTTGAATGTTTCCAGGGATGGGGCATTTATGACCTCTCTGGGCAACCTGTTCCCATGTTCCACCACTCGCATTTTAAAAAATTCCTTCCTTTTATCTAGTCTGAATCCACCCTCTTTTAGTGACAAACCATTACCCCTTGTCCTATCACATTAGGCCCTGCTAAACAGTCTGTCCTCATCTTTCTTACAAGCCCATTATAAGTACTGCAAAGTCGCTCTAAGCTCTCTCTGGAGCCTTCTCTTCTCCAGGCTGAACAACCCCAGCTCTCCCAGAGGAGAGGTGTTCCAACCTTCTGCTCAGGTCCATCAGATCCATGTCTTTCCTGTGCAGGAAGGCATTGAGAGAACTGAGCCTGTTCAGTGTGGAAAAGGGGAACTAAAGGCTAATCTAATCACAGCCTGCACCTACCTGAAGGAAACTTAGAAAAGCAGTGGAGTCCAACTCTTCTCTCTAGTGCAGATTGTAAAAGAAAGGCTGACAGCTGCCAACTGCAGCTTGGAAAGTTGAGAGTGGACATTAAGAAACGTTTCTAGTGTTGCATTAGAAGAAGTGTTGCCCAAGGATGTTGTTGCTGTCCTTTCCTTGGAGGCTTTGAAGGTTCTGCAAGATAAACCTGCAGCTGACCTAGTGCTGAAGGTTCATGAATTAATTTAGTTTGGAAGGGAGCTCCAGGGTTCATCTAATCCAGACTTTTGCTCAAAGCAGATTCAACAAGAGCAGGCTGCCAAGTGTCTTGAGTGTGTTCAAGGAGGGAGAATCCAACCTTTCTCAGCAATGTGGGACCGTATTTCACTGTCCTGATAGTGATTTCTTTTTCTCCTGTATATCTAAACAGAATTCCCTATGTTCCTGCTTGTCTGTCAACTCATACTATCACTGTGCATTTCTGAGAGAAGTCTGACCCCAGCTTTTCTGTACCTTTTCTTTATATCTCAGAGAGTTGTCGACAGCAACAAAGTGTCCCCTTAGTGTTGTTTTCTTAAGGCTGAACAAAACCAGTCCTCTCAGGTGTTCTCCTCAGCCCTCTGTTTTGTTTGCCTCCCACTGAACATGCTCTGGGATGTCGGTGCCTGTCCTGTCTGCAGGAGCCCCAAACAGGGCACTGTCCTCTCAACGTAGCCCCGTAAGTGCGGAACAGAGGGTAAGAATCTCCTCCCTCTACCTGAAGGCTGCAGATTGGATAATGTGGCCTGGAATATGGTTGGCCTTGGTTGCCACAAGGGCGTTTTTCTGACCTGTGTACAATTTGCGTTGGATTGTCATAGTCGCAGCTTTGTGAGAGAAGTAGCTTGAATAAACTTTCTGAAACTTGCCAGCTTCTGTCTCAGCCTGTAGAGAGGTGTTGGCTCAGACTAAATTTCAGAGGTGCTCTTACTGCTACACCTTACTGAGGTGGCACTGTTAGGCCTTCAGGGATTAATGCTATACCCTGAGCCTTTAGGTAGCACAAGTATTGTTCTATGTTTGTTGTGTTTGTACTTGCTATTTATTTTAGCAAGTACCCCTACTTTGTGATTCCTTGCACTTGTGAATGCCAGAGAACCTGAAAAGTGTGGAAGAAATTATTTCCTCCTGAAACAAGCCTATACAGTACTCCAGTTTTGATATCTGATCTGGGAAATGGGCTCGCTCAATGTGAATAGGATGAAGAGCATTAAGACTTTTATAGATCAGCTGATTAAAAGTTATACTGCTCTGTAAGGGAATAGCAACTTTGTGGCTTGGTGAAAGCACATCCATGTATAAAAGAATTTTATTTTGTTAAGGTGTTTCTGTATCACAAAGTTAACACCAGAAAAAGGCATATTAGGTGATTTCGTTCATCTTTTGCCCGATGGACTGTGCCAGCACTCCTGTGCTGTTGTTCTGAGCTTCCTCCAGGTTAGTTTTAAATTAATAGCAGACCATGTTTAGGAGATCATGGTCTGGATACTTCAGAACTAGTTTTATACCCCACTGATTTTTGCTAGGAATTAGAAGTCTATACTACTATAAAAATTTGACATGAAGAAAAAAAAAGACTGTCATATACTAACTTTGTATTTGGATACATTGCAGATTATTTAACCTAGCTCACCCAGTAGGTCTGCTATAAAAGTCAAAGATATCATGATTTTCATTATCTGAACCAGAAGATCTTTTAGTGTACCTGTCCTTGACTTGAAAAACTTCAGCTGCGCTATGACCGTGTGAGATACCCATGTAAGGAAATAAGGGGTATCATTTGACTGCACAAATGAACAGTCTGTAGCACAGAATGGAAAATAATCTTCAAGAAGTTACAGTTTGACTGCCTGTATGGTGAGATGGGTATGGGCATAATCTTAATTACGGTCTTTTGCCAGCGCAAGATCTAGCACAGCGGGGTTTTATGCCTGTGATTGCTGCTCCTGGGACAGACTGACTGTGTTTCCCTTTCATTAGCTCTTGTAAAATTATCAGAAACTCTCCTTCGGTCTTCTCTGTGTGTGTTTGCTTTTGGGAATCGGAGTATGACAGAATTCACATTTGGCAGGGACGTTCTGTCAGATCAGAAGGGTGCAGCTGGGAAGATAAAGGTCAAAGGAAATGATCAAATATGTAGATTTAGTTGGGGCCATTTGAGAGCTCGCTGATGGGGAGGGAGAGGAGGTCATCAGTATTGCTTGACTCCTGCCTTAGTTGGGGTCGTATCAGTTTGTCTGATACAAAAGCATTTGCAGTTCAGGGAATTAAACTGTGTGGAAGAGGAACAGAAATAGAAAGAATATTTTAAAAGCAGGGAGAGCAGCAAAGGTCAGCTTGACTCTGCACCTAAATTTGGCAGCTGGGTGCAGAGCTCGGTCTGTCAGACATCTGAAGAACTCATTTGTTTGCGGAGTTACCTGAGCTTTTGATTGGCAGCGTTACCTGATGCGTTCCTTTGCTGTTCCGTGTTCACTTTCAATGCACAGCATGCTATTTTTACACTTTTGAGCACAGATGCAATGTTCTGTGGCTTTATAATAGGAGACTAATGTAAGCTTCAAATAAAATACAGAAAAAGAAAAAAAATCTGCTTAACAGGGCAAAAAAAGCATTATATGTTATTTCTAACTAGTCTTCAGCTGAGAATTCACTATAAAAATTTCTGAAGTCTGAAATGTATCTGTGGCTAGTAGATGGTAAAGATTTTTATCAGTGTTTATATGTTTCTCTTAAAGGTCAAGAAATGTCATAAAGAAAGATTGAAAACATTTCATGTAAATCATTCCTGGAACATGTCCAAGTGGCTTTTATCTCCTGGCTCCTTTTCTTTTTTTTTTAAAGAGCTGTAGGAGGTAAAGCCAGTTTTTCTCCACACCAGGAATTTGGGGAGAGGGAGAAACCAGGGTAATGAAAAAGGACTTGGTGACACACATCAGTTTAATTTGAGGTAGAATGCTTATGCCTTCCTGATAAAGGGATTCTGTTCATCTTTCGGTAGAGACTACAAGAAGACACCAGCTGGTTGACTAGCTTGAGGATGTTACTGGGAATGAACCAGATTCATTGTAATATTGGGTAAGAGAAAACAAAAGGCCTGGTGGTGTTTGAAACTTTCCCACTTGGAATGAAATCTGTGAAGCTGACAAAATCCTACGTGAGTTAGAGAGGACGGGGAAAACAGAGCAACAGATTAATTGATCAAGTGAAGTTAGTGGAAAGCCACCCTCACCCCCCTTTTCTTCTCTCTGACCCAAAGTTAGTAGAAAATGCTGGTTGTGTTTAGGCTTTTTCTTACAAACTGGTATTCTTTTTTTTTTAATTCTTTTTAATATCAAAGCCTTCTAAGCAGTAATTTGACAGATGCCAAGGAAACTTCCATTTGAGAACTCATTGTGCAGAGTGCCTCCCTCCCTCAGTGACCTGATGCTCTCAGGGTGGCCAGCCCCTGTCTGCACCAGTTTAACATGCTGGCCCACGGTCACAGATGTGATCACACCCCCCCAGCCCGGACAAGGGCCAGACTGTGCTCTCAGATACTAATCCACTCAGCGTCGAAGCTCTCTGCATCCCTGTTCCTACCCTCTGCCATGGCCTCTTTCCTGGGTGCAAGGCTTGCCTTTTCCTCCTGGCTGATGAAGGTTGAGCAAAGCAATCTCCAGCTTTCCCTTCCCTCCTGCTCTGGAGGCTACCTAAGCGACCATTTAGGGCACGTGCTAATTGTGAGTGAAAAGAAGCAGATTTTACTGAAGGTTTTTACCGTCCTGGCTGTTACCAGAAGGATGTGTAGGCAAAATTAATAAATTCCATGTACAATTCTGTTGGAATGTTTCCTTACCTGAATGTCCCTTCTGGTATCTCACTGTGTTTGTGCATTTATTTTCTTGATTCTCCATCATCTTTCTCTGAAACTAAATGAAGAATAAATTCCAAAGGTTTCATCGTCTCTTCTCACAGCAGAAAGTCTGAATCAAAAGGGATGTATAGGTATTTGGGGTGTGGTAGACAAATTACCTTGGAGCCTTGATTTTGAGATTTCAGAGCTTTTATTCTGAAGAAAAAATTATCACTTTCTTTGCAGCCAAAGCAGAGCATTCAACAACACCCAAGTGTAGAAAGTGATCTACAGATTGGCTCCTGTAATAGGGATTTGTTTGCTAGACTTGAGACACTGCAGAGAAAGTCAAGGAGGGGAGGATATGGGCTTATGAAAACTGGTCATTAGTGTTAATGAGTCTTGTCATGTATGAGGAAATAGCTATCAGGTTTCAGAAAAGCATGAGCCCCAGAATCCTCCTCTCATCTTGAGAGCATGTGCAGGTTTAACAAATAGGGTCTTCACAGAGTTATCTGGAATTGTCCATAAAAGAGAAAGAGTGGAAAAGCAGCAGATGACGTTTCCTCCTCCAACCCTGTCCCCATACCAATATCTCTGACTGACTGTGCTTGTATTTCTGCTGATAAAGAGTAATTTAGGGTTTGTCAGAGGTCTTCAGTGCCCAGCTTAGGAGATCTGGTGTGTAGCTGCAGCTTCATTTAATAAATAGAAACAAAGCTTTACTAACTGGGCTGTGATCACACAGTATTCATAGAAAGCAATATAACTCTCATATTTACAACTGTTTTCTGCTCTCGAGTCTGAAAAATTATTTTCAAGAGGTTGCTTCTATTTATAAGTGCCAGAAGAATACTGAGGCAGTCAGCTGCTTGCTTCCCTTACCATTTGCAGCGTTACCGTATACAAATTACAACTTTGTGATTGTGATTCCTGCTTTGAGTGCTCTGAAAAATTGTCGCCTAATTAAATAATTGTGGTGGTTGTTTGTTTGGTTTGTTTTTTTTAAATACGTATTTGCAGCTGAGAGTTTCAAGGAAACCCAGATGGTGAAGATAAAGGAAGAACCAATGGAAGTTGACATTCATGACTCGCGGGCGTCAGTGTCACCCAGCCAACCCAGCCAAAATGTTGGCTACAGCACTTTATTAGGGCGAGACATGAGCGAACGGATACAGAAGGCACCACCGGAAGGCCGTGTGCTCCCAGAAAGGAATCTGTTCAGCCAAGATATATCAGTGAAGATGGCATCTGAGCTACTCTTCCAGTTATCAGGTAAAAGCTGTGGGACTAGTCAATTGTTGAATTTAAAGAACAAAACGAGATTTTTTGTATAAGCATTAAGGTGCTATGAAAGTGTGAGATTGCTAAGGCTGGAAAAGAATAGGAATTAGAGCCCTTTCACCCTCACATGTGAAACACAGAAGCCTTGCCAAATGTCCCCTACCATCAGCATATGCTTTAAAGCACTGTGCCAGTCAGGTCAGGTTCACAGTATCCGAACTGAATTGGAAAAGCTGGAGTTCAACTCCTGTATTTTTGAAAGCCAATTAAATAATTTGTGACAGCTGGTTTGGTCCAGGCCTTGGAGTATGGGGGAACCTAGAGAGGGCAGTGACTGGCCTAGATGGCCAGTGGCTGCAGCAGGCAGAGCTCCTGGGGCTGCACTGTCCAGTTCCCTTGGCAAAGAAGGTGAACCTCAGCTTCCACACAAAGGCAATGGCACCAGCAGTGTGTTTAGTGAACACTTGTACTGCACACTGCATGGAGCGCTAACACCAATCTATGAAGCCGAAAAATTGTGCTGGGTGTTAATTTAAATAAAGTCATGCCCGTTCTCTAATCACGCTTGAGCCATTTACCCTAAATAATGCTGGGTTATGCTGTTATCAGAAAGCATTAAAACAGTCCTGCCGAATAAAATCTGATAGAGAATATATGTTATATGCTAATCACAGAAAAACATGTATGTTCCTCTGCAGAAAAGGTGAGCAAAGAGCACAACCACAATAAAGACAACACCATGAGAACTACAGCCAGGTAAGTACATCCCATTGTTACCTGCAGAGCTGTCCTGTAGATAGCATTGCTTCAGTTTGCCTTGTGAACTCAAATGTGTCTGTCCCCTGCAAATGTGACCTGATACTAGAAATGTAAGATAGTTTCATGAGTACTGTAACCTATATCTGAAAAATTACAACTGTAGATCTGATTGCTTAAAGCCTTTTGAGCCAGAACAACTGTTCTCCTCTGATCAAGTATTCACACAATATTTTAAGAATTATTTACTCTATTTTTTTCAACAAAAGCTGAAACTTAAAAGCAACTGCATGGTATGTGCAGTGCTTGGGTACAGACTAGGATGACAAGTGAATTTTAAGACATGGACCAATGTAAAAAGAGGTGATTTTGATTGTCTTCTGTCAAACTTGATTTCTTTAAAAAAAATTTCATTTTAGTATTTCTGTCATCTAAATACATTCTAGAGATGAATTTTTAAAAGTCAAACTGTAAGACAGTGCTAACAGAACATTTGTTAAACATTACAGTCACCTTAATACAATTTAAATTATCCAGGAATTAAAAACATGATCCAACTGTAGCATGTGCTAGTAAAGACACACCTAACAGGATTGTGGCTGGGAACAAACCCACGAGTTGTTCACATATATGTGAGGTGTCCCTATGGGAAAATTCAAAGCTCTTATGCACTAAGTGCTAGCTAGAATTGGTAAAGACTTAGGTGCCCATGGTGAGGAGCAGGCAGGAACTGGCAAGGATACATTTATTTCCTACCTGAAAGTTCCCTAATTATTGTGGATGGGTTGGAGACTGAGCACACTGAAGCGATGAAGAATTCCTTCAGAGATAGAGCAGGACTTTCTGCGGCTCTGCAGCCCCTTCTACAGAAGTTCTCAGTGTTCAGCACGTGCCAGCTTAAAACAGCTCTGTCAGACAGGATTGAAAAGCGTGTCCATTGCAAAGGAACATTCATTGTGCCTAAATTTCTAGGCCTATCCCCTTCATTCGTGGTAGCTGTAATAAATAAGTATTTTGTTTTTAATAAACTGACCAACTCAGTAAATGCACTTTAGGGACTTTTTTTATGTTGCAAGTTGAAAGGTAATTAAACTGAGCATTTAGCTTCTGGTTACGGTGAATGCTTCCCATACTTGCTAGTTTGGGAATTTGTGGGATATGCAGCCTGCATAGCCTTTCTGTGGCTACTTACAAGGCACAAGCTTGAGATACAAATGGAGACAAATGTCCATATTGTCCAACTGCTCATTAACCATCCAGTGTGCATTGCAGGGAGGGGGTGACAAATATTTGGAAGTCGGTTTCAGTGTCTCATGATGTTACCAGCAGGACTGGTGTGAGAATCCAGAGCTACTTTGGGATCTACCAAAGATAATTCAAATTGGAAAGGTTGAGGACGGTTCAAAGATAATTTTCCCTTCTTCTGGCTGCCAACTTTTAAGAGGGTAGCACAGTTGGCTGTTGTGGAACTTGTGCTGAGTTTTACTGAGATGTCCTTATAGTGCCTGTTACCCATCAGGGCATGAAATGCTGAGTGCCAGGCTCAGTTTTTCCGGGTGCTTTTCTTATCTTGCCTATTTATCAACAGAAGAAGACATGAATGAGGAGAGCTTCTAAAGGGGAAGTGAGTCAGTCTCCTAACTCCTGCGAGTTCAAACAGATTGACTTGAAAGACCTTGCCAAAAAAAAACCCCACCCAAAACCAAACAGCTGGAAGTCTTTACTGGTAAGGGTATGACGCCTTCTCAAAAATAGAATGTGATGGAGCAGCCAGTGGAGGATAGAGGCGCTTGGACTGCATTAAGAAAACATGTGGTGTTGCAGTTTGGCTCACCAACCCACATCTGGAGTAATGACAGAAAGGCATGTGAATCACAATTGCTATGTGAAATTTGCTGACAGCTGCAGAGAGCCAAGGTGAGGTCAGTGTTGTCCACTTGTGAGTAACTGGGGAGCAGAAAGATTAAGCTGTGTCATTGGTGAGTCTTAAATCAGCAAACCCCAGCAAGATGGGGTACACAAGGACTTTTTGCTGTCTTATTAACTTCTGTAACTGTCACCTATCTGTTGCTGTTCCTCCTGTGAGTATTCCTGGACTTTGCAAGCATATACTCCCATATGACTTTGCTTAAGCAGCTGAAACTGGCAAGGATTCCTCACAGGTCAATGGCTGAGGGAGATGGTAGAGCCTGCCATCTGTGAGAAGACAAAGTGGAGAAGCAAAAGTGATCTGGAAGTGAGTACACCAGCATAAGATGCCAAGTTAAGTTGCTTTCACCTAGAGAACGGTATAGCCATGAAACTGGAAAAGTGCAGCCAGAGGAAAAGAAAATCCTAAAGCTTAAACTTCATCAGAAAGGACTTTGGGCAGTGATTGAGAACAATTTATGTAATTTCTTACCATGAAGCAGGAGATCCTCCCTCCATACTTGGCACTGGGAATCGGAGGGCGTATCTGCTGAAATAGAAATAATAGCAGGGCCAGCACTGAAGAGTCTCAGCCGCCATTCTAGAGGAAGGCAGAAAAGAGGTATCCAAGGATGGTTCTGTAATTCACCAGAGGCTGATGGTGGAGAGGGAAATCCTTGGGATATACCTCAATGCAACCTTCAGCAGCAACCTGCTCATGATACGTGGCCTAGGCTGAAATAGATAAGCCCTGCATCACCCATTTTGCTTAGAACCAGCAGGGAGCAGTGTCCCCGTGACGGAACCTGAGGCACAAGCAGGATGGCCAATGAGGAAACCTGGGTGGATTACAAGATTTTGAAGAGTTACAATAGTAGTAAAACATTTTTTATTGATGTTTTTCTTTCAAATGATTATTAAACCAGTGAGAGGAATGTTGCAATAAATCATGCCGTATTTTTATACAGTGTCAGTCTGTTTCGTATCATGTCACCCCTGAGTGGGAGTGTGAGTCTTGGAAGAAGTTAAGTTTTGCACACGTGGGTTGGAGCTGTTTTGTTTTATCCCTGTTCACTTTTTTCTTGGGGTTTATGCATTGTTCAGCTATCAGCACACGCTGAACTGTTCAGGTTTGGGGCAACTTCCCGCCTTACCCTTCAAGACAGCCTGATGTTGACTATTTATGGTTATGTTCAAACTTTTGCAGAAATACCAAAATATCCCATTAACTGTCATATATGGAACAGAGCAAAATGAATAATGTCCAAAAAGACTTAGTGAGAAAGTAAGTAACGTGATTGCCAAAAATGTTTCATTACCAACTTAACTAATTATCATCAAGTTTCCCAAAGGCAGAAGGGATCTGACTGAGAATACGAGTGACTTGGTGGAGAACATCTTGGTCACTCTCTGCAGAGAAACTGCACGAGGGAAAACACAGACAAGTGCCATTAGACAGACCCCTGGGCTATCTAGACTGGTGGGGTCAACTTGGTTGGTGTTGCTGGCACGTACTTTCTGAGTCTGGACTACCCACTGTGCAATGCTTTGCAGTATGTTCTTTACCCTGAAAAAGTTCTTGGATTTTATTGCTGAATAAGGATAGGCTGCAGAAATGATCTGTCCTCCTGTCCTGCGCCTTTAAAACACCTGCTATACACCAGCCTGTTAAGGATTCTCAGATGGGAGATCAGATTTGATGCAACTCTCACTTTGCTTAGAAGAAATTGCTAGTTTGCATGCAGGTGGAAAACACTGCCTTAGAAAACGAGTTTTCCAAGAAAGACTGTTGGTTTCCATTTTGAATTTTCTTATGTACCACTTACTGATGTCTCTCTGTACTGTAGACAAGAAATTCTTATTTCTGTTACAATCTTTAACTGAGCAGAAAACAAATACTTTGACAGAAATGCCGTTTCACTATTGAAATTAACTTTTTCCTGACTGTTAAATAAAACCACAGCAAGATACGCTCTTTGGAGTCAAGTAGCTGATCATTTTTGTACTTAATACTCTTTGGGAAGTACCCATTCACTCAACTTATTTGAATTGTTTCCTGCTTTAAAAATCAAACTCATGGAGTTAATTTCATCCATGGAATGCCATGTCAGAATAGAACTATTCAGCATCTTAACCTAAGATTTGAAAAGTTTGGTTTTAAAGATAACTACTGTATGTCTCAGATTATGAAATAGTCATTTTTACCTATCCTGATTGCCCTCCCCAGATACGACTATAAATTTTTGAAGTGTTAATTTTAATGATCCGTGTTGTATTGTGATGTAGCAAATATGAGATGTTAAAATGTAAAAAGTCTTTTGTGAGGACTTTCTGAGATGTGATTTTACTACAGCATGCTGCTTCTCCACAACTTGCCTCGTGCTCTGCCTGTTTTTCACCATGAATTCTGTAAATGAGACAGGGCTTTTAACAAGATGGTATTTGTTATAATATTAAGATGCTGGGGTCAAAATCATATTTCTTCTGTTAACTGCTGTCTTATTTAAAAAAAGGCATCTTGTTTTTTCCTATAGCCCTTTCTTTTCTGAAGACTCATTTAGACAATCACCATTCACTTCCAACTCGAAAGATCTCCTGCCTAATGAAACTGCTCTTCATGGAAGGACATCTGCACCAGGTCAGACACTTTTTTCTTTGATTACTTCCAGTTAATGCATCTTTTTAAAATTTTCTTACTGTAAACTCCACCACCTGATCAATGCTCTTAAAACGAAGTTCATTTTGTCAAAAGGCAACTATCTCTCCATGATAATATGTGCTTATTATTAAGAAGAAAAAGGAAGAAGTTAGATACTGAGGAGCATTTGTGCTAATAGTCTTTAGGCTACTATTTCTGTGAATTGTGCAGTAGTCTGTAACAGATGCAACTCAGCAGTACCAGCAGAGGGTGAGGGGAGTGGGGATGTGTGTGTGTGTGTGTCCCCAGATGTGAAGGAGCTGTTGTTCTGTTCCTGGCCATTTCCATCTCCATCTCTCATGGTACAGATGAAACAGTTTGCAGTGCGTGTACTGGGGTGGCTGAGCTTGGCAGTACAATTTTCCTGCCTTTAACAGTAATTTAGAACCTTTCTGGAAGGACATGGAGTTCTTCAAATGTACAAAAAGCCTCGCTATCTGTGGGTACATTCCCATGGATTTTCTGAACTAGTTGATAGGCATTTTATGCCCACATACAGCTTAGGTTATACTCTGCATTAAAATGGAAAATATAGGCACGTAACAATACTATTCAAGGTCGCGCTGAACACATGCAAAAACTTGATATGTGCCTTTACTGCCCTGTTGCAAAATAACTCGTTTGCTAGTTCACTGCTATCTGTTCTTAAATTAATAGCTCTGGGGTTCTAAAGGTCAGTAATTACACAGTCAGCCATAGGGGGGGTTATTCACCTTTTCTTAGCAATCAATAAAGTTTTGGGCACGTTACTGCTAATTTTCTGCTATAGACTGTCATTTAATTTACGACTTAACAGACCCTTCATTTTTTTTTAATGCTTGAATAGTCATTTGACAGCTTGTGAAGTGGCAGATGAGGGTAAGAGCTAGATGCTGTCTCAGGGTAAATATGCATAGCAAAAAGAAAAAAAAAAATCTGTAGCATAAGGACAAGGGTCTTCAGGCTAGCTGCAGACACAGTTTTGCAAGGAAGCAGTGGATTTTTTAACTCTGGGCGAGGAGAACCAGATCAGGTGTGGTGTTTTTAAGTATTAAAATGTAAACCAGGTTAGCACTTCAATCCTGGCTTTTGACCTTGGCATAACATGGAATATTCATATGCCCATATGCCCAGATGAAAGATGAGAACTCACAGACTCCTCAGGCAGTGCTCGATACCTCAGAGGACGTGGCCTCTAGCAGCAATAGTCTTACATCATTCCAAGATGAATGCAATTTTAATTCTCTCTAAGACTTCGTTTTAAGTGGGTTTTGGTGACATGTTTGATCTTCAGCTTAAAAGATGTGAAGTATCTAGTTAGATCATTCTGGAGTGTTAGAATGGCTTCTGAGGAACTGGGGTTTTGTATGCTTATGCTGCTCCATAATCTGTTTTGTGGAATATAAGTATTACCTTGATAGGTCTGTGTATTATAATGCATATTGCTGTGTGGTTATAAGACTCTTGATACCTAATAATATATTGAAAATTTTAAAAATGCCAGATTTTTTCTGCATTTTTATTTTTGGAACAACTCTATCATTCCAAATACACTGGCTTTTTCCTCAGCTCCATAAGAAATTCTTGAACTTGAAGTGCAACTTCACAGTAGCTCCAAGAATGTGATTTAAATTTTTAATCAATTCTAACTATGATATTCATGTAAAAGAACAGCAGAACACACAGGTGAATTTCCTACTAGTTTCAGCCTTGCAAGCAGAAATAGCCTATGTAGTGCTATGGATAGCTCAGAAGTAACTTTATCCCTTCAAACAGCAGCGTAAAGGAACAGTAACAAAGGATTGTAAAAGGGCATGCAGAAAATGCTGTGAAAATGTGTATGTGGTTTGCCACGGAAAAATGCTTTCCCCTGAGATTTGTTTTGGGTTACTTGGTCCCCGAAGCAGGACGGTAGGAAGCAGAAAAGAACAGCACAAGAAAATGACAGGAAGTTCCAAGTGCAGTGTCACCTTCAAACCCTCAGCTGAAATCCAAGCAGTTTAAGTGCTAATGGCCATGAGTGTTCGTCCGGCAGTGCCCACATCCAACGCCACGCTCTGCTCCTGCAACCGCATCCCGCAGAGTGTGGTGGACAGGCGTGGGCTCCGAGCTGCTGCTCTGTGCTGGCTCTCTGCAGGCAGAGGGCACGGGGAAGCCTGTGCTGCTGCCACCCGCTCTGGGTCACTGTGGTGGAACCCCATGTACACGGTGCTTCTTCCCAAGCAAGCACCAGCATGGGTGGTTGTATCCCCAGACGCCTGCCAACTTTGTGTCTGCAGACACTTTTTGGCACCCTAGCTGCAGAGGAATTGGGCAAAGTGACAGGAACAGAGGCCAGTAAGATATTTCCTGTGTCAAATTCGATTCTTTTCTATAGTAGGTAACATTATGCAATCTTATTCATTACCAAGCTCCATCTTAAACCCCATCATCCTTATTATTTGTATGAGGATGCTGTTTCAGAAGCTGACCCTTTGAAGAGCTGGGACCATTCTCTTTTCAACCTGAATTTATTCACAGCAAGTTCTACTTTTGTTGTTACACCAGTGCTGTCCTTCAGCTTTGATTATTTTCCCTTGTGATGTTCACCATCTGACGTGCCATCTTGCATTCCTCTAATCCTGTCTTCATCTTGGAAAAGTAAGCCAGCCAGTGTCTTTTAGTCTCTTTTAGTATGATAGGGTTTCCATTTCCTAGCCTTTCCCTGCCTCTGTGTAAGGAAATTCATTCCTGGAAATATGATTAGTCGGAACTATATATGCTCTTTTATAGGAGGTTCTACTGATGACGTTTTCAGTGGCGTGCAATCTTCTGTATGTATGTTGGAAATGCCTCTCCTGGTTAATCACAGTCTTGGTAACTAGAACATGCTGATGCATCTCTTGCTAATCAAATAGTAACATGTTTTTCTTTTCCTTTATCATTTCAGCTGATGATTTCAGCATGCAACAGAAATTCTTGTTCCCACATTCTAGGCATATGACCTTGTAATCTGAATTGTTTCACTTATTACTCTAGCTCTCGAGATTTCTTTAATACTCTGAAATTTCTGCATATTGATATTGCTTTCATTGATGTAATTCCGGTTTTCTTGGTTTGTGTCGAAGCTATTAAAGAGGATTTTTGAGTACAGAGGGTACAAAGTTCAGTCCTTGAGATTTAAGCTTAGTGGCCTTCTCAGTGCAAACCACTTCTCTCCATAGCCAGTTTATAAGAAAATTGCAACATCAGGTATTTAAGTGGAAAAGCACTCTTTGTAGGGCATTAAGTATATAAGATCCCCAAGGAGCACAAAATAATTAGGAAAGATTATTAAAAGATGTGTGAAAGCCATGCACTGATCAGGGCATTTAGTAGGGAGAAAAAAAAACCCTAAATAAATAATGATATAGCGCTGGGTTTGGCCTGAAGTAAAGGTGAAGTGTTCCTGATCAGGATCACAGGCAGGAAAGTCAGTTCTCCTGTGGAAGCGTTCAGGTCTGGTACCCAAGGAAATCTCCAAGAGCTGTCAGAGAGGGACTCATCAGACCCACAGAAGTCATGGCACCTCCCTGATAATCTGTGGTGAATTCCTAATACTGTGAGAAGGCAAGAAAGTGGTTTTCTATAGTATATAGTTCAAACTTATTGGATAGATTGGGGGAATTGCTCCCCTTCCATTTTAAGGTATTTTGTATGCTAATAACTGTATTATTTTATTACGTTTTTCTGTATTAGTATGACTGTCCAAATAAGCTCATTTTTACTCAAAAATGGAAATAAAAGTTTATCAAACTCACTTTGCTCAAAAATTACCATAGTATCAAAGTAATATCTAATTCAATCATTTCAGCTCTTCCCTGTAAGAATAGCAAAATGGCCTTTTCTACCCTAACAAAAGTGAGGGAGGACAAATTAATATTTTCATTTCAAACAGTCACTTTAAAAGGACACTTTTATCTTCTGTTTTATAAGACTCTTCTTTTGACAGAATAGTTTGGGTTTATGTCAGACTATATAGTTCAGTTCAGATGGCTAGATAAATTAAAAACCTGATCTTATGCTCGTGTTCCTGACCCTTAGCCAATCTTTAATGTGTTTTAATAGTTTTCCACTATCTCAGTGACTCATTCTGTAAATCAAACCTGCCTTCATGAAATCCAGATGAGTGATATTCCCTCTTCCTTTCCTGTCCAGTTCATTGATATTGGTGAAAACTCTAGAAAAGGGGGTTTGGGATTGTTTTTTCTCCATATATATCTGTGTGTCATATAATAATATTTCATTATTTTCTCTCCTGTTCACCAAGGACCTGATATTCTCCTTCATTTACACTGACAGTGCTATATATTGAAACAATCCCATCTGTAGTAGATTAAATTAAAAAAAAAACCCTAAACCCGAACACCATCTTTTTTGTGAGAATTTACTACCACTTGCAAAGCTGTAATTTTGATGGTGGTAAATGAATTTCACATGGCTAAAATAACCTTTTGGAACTGGAGGGTGTAGGGTTTGGGGAGCTGTAGGCCATGAATAGCCCTGGTTTATTAAATTTTGCCACAGCTCAGTTTAGGGGTGGCATTTGTTTCAATACAGTAAAGCCAGTAAATCTTCTGTGCTCTGGTGCCTTTCTGAAATGCATCAGAGCCTCTTCTGCCATGTGTGTCCACTCTCCTTACTGACCTGTAAGGCGACAGATGGGCCGTGCTTCCTCTTCAGAATGTCCAGAATCAGCAGCATGATACTTAGTTCAGTAGAAATCTGGAAACATAGCGCAGAAAGTTTGGATTTTGGTAGTCGCTTGTTCTTTCTTGTGATTACTGTCATCATCCCATATTTATGTTTATTGAACGGAGGTAATCCGTGTAGTAAAGTTTCCAGTGTTTGGAAGTACAGGGCTATTCAGCAGACCCTTCTCCTGCTACTGTTCATCCTCACCCCGTCCTTTTCTCCAAAGCAGTAATTGCTCTGTAATTTCAATATGCTCAAAGGTGAAAACCTGCCTGCTCCCAGGGCCTCTTCTTTGCACGTTCTCCAACACAACAGTACTGATATCTGTGTGGCCACATTGTAAGGGAAATCAGGGGAAGCAGAGAACTAATCTGTTGGTTTTTTTTTTTCCCTGATAGTTTGTGGGAATGTTGGGATGCGAGCAGGGCGAAAGCAAGGCTGTATCTTCTGGCCATGTGACATTGCAGTATTTGTGTGAGACTGGTGTGTCTGTGACTGCACTTAAGCTTGTGTACTTTCTTCTGATAGTGTAGTTGGAGAATACCTCCTGAGGGTTTAGAGTTTTAACTTGTTTGTGATAAATAATCAAGCTGGTTGATGTTATGCAGATACCACATTATTTAGTTTGAGTTTGCATGTGTCTTCCTGCCTAATTCCTTTTCAAAGATGCTTCAAGGTCAATATACCTCTTGATGTTATAATTTGCTGTGACTTAAAGCATCTAAAAAGTAGATAGCAAGAGCTCTTTTGGTGCAACTTGCAGATGTGTTCATTCATATACATTATTTTCTGGCAGTATTTGTGCTTCATTCTGGCCTCCTGTGCTCTGCAGCAGACTAAACTTCTGTAAGCATCTACAGCAAGCAGCTCTGAATTTTGGGCCATCACCAGGTTAGTTAAGAAAGTTACAAACCTTACTGAGTATGAGATTAGAGTGAATCCACCTATGGTTTCCATTTCTTCATAGGCTGCTGGTGACAGTTCCCCTTCTTGGTCTCTTTTAGCCTGCTGCCAGACTTGTTCCTTTTAACTTCCCTTACATTGTCCCTGAGACCACTGTAGCCACCTGCAGAAATGAAGGGACACCTAGAGGGTTTGATTTCTGTGCAGGGGACTTCTGCCACTTCTGTCACCCTGGAAAATGTCCTTAGGCCTCAAGGAGCTGTGAAACAGAGAAACCTTGAGGATTTCCACTAAAGTGATCAGGGATGAAATGCTGGCATTTAAATTGCCCTTGTGTTGCTTCCCAGCTAGGTACCCATGGAGTTAATTAGAATGATTCACACCTTCTTATAATTGTTTGCTTTCATCTGCCAAAAAGTCTCTAACTTCACATTGTGGGTAATCCTCTGTTTACTGTAGGAAGGCTTTCTTCACAGTCCTAAATGCTGGACTTTGTAAAGGAAAGCTAGGGTTTAAGAGCGTGATTACAAGCAATTGATTTCTAAATCATTCAGGACAGCAGAACATGCAGAATATTTTTGGAGAATCACAGAATGGTTGCAGCACAAAGTCTAGTTCCACCACTTCCTCGCAGCAGAGTTAGCATTTTGCTCAAGGCTATGTCCAGTCAGGGTTTGAACATCTCCAGGAATGGAGACTCTGGGCAACCTGTGCCAGTGTTTGACCTTGCTCACACACATACACACATAAAAAAAAAAGAAAGATGTTTTCTTAGGATTCAATGCAATTGCCTGTGTCCTTGCCTCCCTGACTTGATCTTCTTAGTCTCCCCGTATCAGGTATTTCTACAGGTTGGAAAGAACCCGCCAAATTCCCTTTTCTCCAGCGTGGAAAGCCCTAGCTCTCTCCACCTCTCCTTGTATGACAGATGCTCCATTCCCTTAATCATATTTGCCGGACTTCTGACTTCTTTCAAAATCTAAAACAGTATTTCAAGGCCATGGCAGCTATTTCTGTCCCTGTGATGGAACAGCAATTTTTATTGCCAGTGTAGTTGCAAAGGGGGAGTGCACATGCATGTGAAGTGACTCATACAGTGCATTTATCTCCCCCTTGCTTTATCCCATTATTAGTGCTTATGGTCATTTTATTTGCTTTCAGCTTTGGTCTGAGTTATGAGCTCTGCCCACCCAAGACATTAGATATCCCCATCAGTTTGCTGATGATGAGAGTGCCTGACCCCTATTGGCTTCCTGGCAGGGTGGAAAAGTGAGAGTGGCACTTAATTCACTCCCAAGGCATGCTCCATCAGGCACTTGGTCCTCTTGTCCTTCTCTGTCTTGGTATTTCAGTGGAATGTGCTTGGTGAAAGCAGCACTGGCAGTAGATACCACACGGTCATGGGAGCACAATGGTAGGTACTCCCTAAGCTGTGCAAAGTCTGGTTCTCTCAGTCCTCAGAAACAACCCTTTAATTTTATTCTTCTTCTGGTACTTGTCTGGGGCTGAGATTCAACCTGATACTCTTCTCTTTGTGTGTGTGTACGCACGGGTGTGCACGTGTATGTTTGTGCAAAAATTGGAGAGATGTGCCTCTGACAAATCCAAACCTGTGCGACAGCTTCATGGATGGTAGGAATGTTTTTGTGATAGACTGGCAGATTGATTTGAGTAACTGATTTTAATTCCTCATCTCCAGCATGCATTTTACTTTCATTCTTCACACAAAGACGGTGTCTCGTGGGCGCACATTGACTGGTGTGCGCTCTCTGTCTTGGCACCCTGCGAAAGGCCCGTGACTGTGAGCCGTCGTGGTGGCTCTCTGCAGTCTGATAGCAAGAGGCAGATAGCTGGCAAGCTGTGGAAAGTGAGCCTAGGAAGGTGAGGTAGTTGGACTGCTCTACAAATGGGCCGTGCTTGGCATAGCTCTCCAAAGCAAGACAGATTTTGCCGAATTTGCTCAACGTAATTCAGCGCTAAACTGCGTGATGGTGGTTCTGGCTCTTGCTTTTGATCTGTCACATCCTGTCCTCAGCTCACCATGCCGGCCTGCCTGGTGCAGCCCTCCTTTGCCATGCACCCAGCTGCCTTGACAGCCACTCTGCACCAAAGGCCTCGAGCAGAGGGTTCCAAATTCCCTGTTCCTTTCGTGGGATCGGAACCACAGCGGCTGCAACTGGTTACAGCATTATATATTTAGATACCCTTGGCAGCTGTCTCTGGGTCTGCACCTCGTGCACATGCGTGGCAGACCTGTGGGACAGCAATGGGCACCGTGTCCTGAGCAGCCACGCGGTCTGCATAACTAGCAAAGCGCCTTTCAGAGCTGAGAATATTATTGCACAGAACAAACCACTTCAAATCCCCAAATGGGCTCTTGCTCCCACGTGCACTGTGTGTTCTCTGGCTAAAACAGGACGAGTGGAACGGGCAGCATGTGCGTAGTTGTACACGCCTTAGTTTCTCTCAGCAATCGTATTTATTGGCTGTTCCCACTGCAGCTGAGGGGAATGGGATCAGATCCCGCTGAGGAACCCATGAAACTCATGGTCAGCTGGCCGGTCTCTCTCGGTGCAGCACAGGCTAAATAGGAGGGCTTTGCATGAATTGCTGTGGGCATATGGAGTTTGCTTCTTTTCCAGTCTTCTCATACAGGCAAAAATACTCATTTTTTATTTCATTTCCCTTTTACGTTTGCTCCTCCTAAGGCACGATCAACTCATGGTAAAGGACAGAAAACCAAAGTAATTTCACTCAAAACAAATACCTTCTGGTTTCCTTTTGAATTAACCCAAATTAGACCCCATTCATTAAACCCAGCAAACCAAAAGCTGTTGAGAAATATCACCAGCATCAAATCCAAAGCAAAATTACCAAAGGTAACAGTTTCATCCCACGTGGAAAGATAAAATTTTTTTACCCTTTCAAACAGGGCAGGTTTTGGCATCTCATATTTTTTGATAAGTTTTCTGAATCTCCAATTGTTAGTCAATAGCAAATGATTTTTTAAAAAGCAAAATAATTGTTGCTATAAATAAACATATAACACAAGTGGAGGCCAAATTTGAGGGAGGTTTCCTGAGCAGCTACACTAATCCAAAGTACTCAATGAGCAAAGTGGGACTTTGCCTGCCATGTATTCTTCTGGAAAGTGAATTTGGGGCAACACAAGTCTGTCCAGCAAGTTGTTGGGACCTGTGTTTTGATGGAGGTGACAGAAGACAATTTGAGGCAAGAATGACCACAAAGTGAGAGAATGTGGGTTTTGGGGAAAGGAAGAAAGGGAAACAGCAAAATAACACAGGTTGGTTTCAGGAAGGACAGCTGTAACCCACTTGGAGATTTGTATGGAAAGGAGCCCAACGATAGTTAATGACTTCTGGAGTTGGGTGAGGCTTTTGGAGCTGCCTCCCAGGGAAACCAAGGGTAGGTAAGACTGTAATTAAGAGGTTCAGTGTAGCTGTCAAACCCCGGGGACAACGGGCAGTTCTGCAGGAGTCTGTGCTTGCTCTGGTGTTCATCAGTCCTGTCATTAATGTTGTGGGGGATGGAAGAGAAAGCATGTTTATTGAATGTCTGGGTGACACCGTGCATGGAGGTGCCAAAAGCACTTTGGAGGACACAACTACAGCTCAGTCTTATCTTGGAGAATTGAAGGAACAGTCTGAAAAACAGCAGCCAGTGTAGTGAGGACAAAATTCTGTGCCTGGAGGAACAGGGAGTGCCACAAAGAAACGGGGGGGATGAATTCAATTTTGGGCTCCGTAATCCAAGAACAATGTGGAGGACAGTGGTGGACAGAGGTTTAGAAAACATAAGGTGTGCATAAAGGTTTAAGAATTTTGCCACTTTATTTAGCCTGGAGAAGAAGAGAGGGGGTACATGATAAAGGCATTCAGATATGTAAAATGACAGCTTTCAGAGGACAATAATAAACCTTGCCTATGTTCCTGTGAGCAGAGTAGCAGGCTTAAATGCCAGCAGAGGAGATTAAACACCAAGTAAAACTTTCTGGCAGTGGGGTGTTTTTGCACCAGCACAGCTGTCCCAGGAGGCTGTGGAGCCCCTGTCATGGGAGGATTTTTAAAATAATCACTTGGACAAGCACCTGTCGGGACTGATGGGGAAGTTTGGTGTGTGACTGGTGTGTCTCTGGGTGAGGGAGAGACAACCTGGCCTCCTGAGGTCCCGTCCAGCTCTAATTCTGTGATATAAATTCAGTAGCAAAGCTATAATGGTGATTAAATGACCTCTTGAAAGAGACTTGATAGATGAGGAATTTGGTTTATAGATACTCAGCATGTGGTGTTTTAGACTCTGCATCTTATTCACACCCATCTCTAGTTTCATAACCTCTTCTGTCTTTCCTAATATCAGAATCTTGTATAAATGTGAACATCAGCACTGAATCAGGCTCCTTCCTGAATATGAAACTTTTCCAAATGCAAGATCAACATGAAAGAGAAAGACAGGTTTTAAAATTGCTTTTCTCCCCCTGCAAGAGCAATCAGAACACATCATTCCTGACATTTCTTTCTAGAGTTACCTTGGGATTCTCCAGATTTCACCTATCTTACCTTGTACAAGTTTGTCTTCTGTAACATTTGTCCGCCTAAGAGTAAATTCAATACAGAATTCATTAGCTATTTGGACAGATGGATGGATATAAAGACTTAGACATAAAGAAAAGAAAAAAAGAGGAAAATTTGTACATGCCCCATAATGGTCCTAACTATGCACAAATGTTTGAGTTGTTTTTAAAAGGGTTTCTTGGAAGTGTGCCCTAAGCAGAATTGTAGGAAAGAAATTAAAAGGGTAGAAACCTATTGGCCTTATGGAAATGAATTAATTTTGGTTTCAAAATAACAATAGGTGAAATTATACTTTCATAAGTTCTTGCGACCTCAGTGTTGTAGCATCTTTCAAAGAAGTGTTAGGAGCAGTGTAAATGTTTGAGATGAATGTGAGGGTCACCTGCCTGGGGGTGAATTAGAGAGAACTTATGCAAGTTCATTGTGGCACATTTTACTATTGTCATGAAGATATTTTCAGGAGGAAATGATATAAAGTATATCCTACAAAGATAACAGAGAGGACATTATCTATCAGGCTTTTCTCTCAACTTGATGCCGTAGTGTGCATGTTGCAAAAATGTTTTTCAAGAAATGACCACAATATTATTGCAACTTCAGGGTTCCTTAAAAATCTGCAACTCCAGCCACCTCGCACAGAATTTACATACTGATTTAAGTTTTGAGCTGGGCATTTTCTCTCTTCTGGGTTGTTTCTTTTCAGACAGTGAGAGCAAATTTCAGAGCTTTATAATGCAGATGAAGGTTATCACAAGCCTCCTGGTTTGCTGCTCTAACAGCCAGGTTAAAATAGTTGCAAGTTTTGATGCAAAGGGAGAAGGTAGGGAGTGGCTTTGTGGTTTGAATTCAGTGTGTCCCGACCTTATCTTTGCCTTGACTGCGCCTTTTGGAGCAATGGGCCCAGGCTTAGCAGTGAAGTTGGGCTTCCCTGTTTTCCCATGTTTCCCTATGGAGTCACCTTTAAACATCATCTTTTACCTGTTTTTATTCTCTTCCCAAAGCCCAACATCTTTATCACTTCTCGGTACCCTTTTCAAGTGTTGTTGTCTCTCGTTGTGCATTTGGAACAGTTTTGCGCCCAACATTAATGATTCTTTTTGTGCACTCTTTATTGAAATATTTCCAACTTTTGTCGCTGCTTTTTTTAGAAAGAGCAGATACATAAAATCACTTGGGTTCTATTTTCTTCCACATCAAGGATTTTTAAATTATCATAATGTTACTGCTTTTTACCACGCTCCGTAGCATTGTTAAATATTTGCAAAGCCGTTGAGGAAAAAAATAAGAGCGTTAATTGGTGAAGTTTTTTATTTGGAAAGGAGACTTTCTCTGCTTCCCCTGTGGAGTTGTTCTGTCATTCAGACTGATTACGCCCTGATTTGTGGGGAATATAGAACAATTTTATGCCAAGAAAGCAATTGCTTGTCTCAGTTAATAGTGGATGAGTCTGCTCGCAGTGAAAGATACATCCCAAAGCAGGACCAGACAGGATCCTGTGATGCAGGTGGTGACAAATGGAGGCTGCAGGGCCAGTCAGGATCACTGATATCTTAGATAAGCTGCGAGACACATCTTACTGGGGAACTACAGTATCTGGAAGGATTCCACCGTTTATTTTAACTGACTTACTAGAAATAAGAGTTCTGGTCCTGCAGAATAAAGCCTTGGTGGAAGTAGGTTGGAAAGGGAGTAAGATATATAGTATTTGGAGCACTGCAATTTCGTAGAGTCAATATATTTTTGAGCTTGGGAATCTTTCCGTGGCTTTCGGCAAACAAGCTCGCAACAGCGCCTTAATTACATATTTCATAGAAGAAGTTCTCAATTTTTAAATAGAGTGTGCTTGCCAGAGGTGATGGATGAACATGTAAGGGGAAGGCTCCAAAGCAATAAAATGCATCTTTGATGATGGGAATACTGAAGAAAGTAGGAAGACAGGATAATAACGTAGATAAATGCAGACAGAAGAAGGAAAGGAAATTTCTTTGAGCGAGTAAGTGTTTTTAAAGCAACGTCTGTGTGATTATCTGACTTTAATACCTTGTTTCTGAATAAATAATTTCCTGAACTTCTTGTGTTTTAGACATAACAAAGCGGAAATAACCTAACAAATGGAACAAGCTTTTGTGACACCCCTGTAGAGCTGCAGACAGCATTTTTACCTCTTGGGTAAATGTGGGGTACTTGAACGATCACAAAGGACATGCAAGCAGCAATTCACTGCAGGCCAGGAGGAACCAAAAGTTAACTGATGACTGTTTGATGTCCCAAGTCTTTCAGAGCAAAGTGAGATGCCTTGCTGCTGGACATGTGTTCATCCTCTTGCCATGAGCTCACAGAAACCTGCTTACCTTGGCCACCACTGTTTCTTAGTCAGTTTATTAATTTTCTGGCTCGGTGACAGTTTTTAGGTGCGTTCTTCCATGGGAGCTTCCTTCTGCATCTTGTACTCTTCACATCAAGTTCTGTCCCCTGCAGTGTGAGGAGGGAGGTACCACAGGCTTCCTTTGCTCTCTCCCTCTATCGTCTGCTATCTACTTTTTCTCAGTTCAGCTCGTGTTCCGAGTTTGACCATCTCTACCTCCTCGCTCTCTGCCTCACCCTGGGTTCTGTCACCAGAATTTCTGGACACCTGACTTGTTTTCTTTGTCACATTTGGTTTGCAGGCAGGATTTATTGAAAATATTCTAACACCACTCTCTATTTTCACAGGATTTATGTTCATTTAATTTTCAAAATTACTTACGTGATTTCTCCTTGACCATCTGTGTGGTGTCAAAATGTCTGAATAACCCAAAATATAACTATGACATACACTTCCAGAAGAATGGAGAGAAAATTAATTTGACCTTCCTTAAGACTTATCAGCACCTCTCACTTCCTTCTCTTTCAGGAACACTTATTGCAAAGGACAATCTATTTAATTTATATCCGTAGGATCCCATCTGACCATAAGGATCTGCCCTTGTGGATTTTCTTGCTTCTGAGGTCTATGGGAGGTGTGAAGATAAAACAGAGAAGCAGATGTTTAAGTGAGTTATAGGATGTGAGAACAAACAGTAAACCAGCAAAGGTTATAAATATGAATTAATCTTCTTTGAATGGCACTTCAGCATATTTGTTTGTTTTCTTAGCTTTGTCTTTCTCACTTAGATAGTGGTTCCATTCTTTCCGTTGTTAGCATAAAGACAGAAAGTCAGGCATGGCATTGAAAAGAGATTAGAACGTAACGTAGCATAAACCACTGTGAAGCAGTAATTGAAAAATGCATAAGCTAAGTCAAAGAAAATAAGTGATCAAACTACCACATATCAGAGTCCCTGGAAACCTTTTGTGCCTGACATCTCCCAGCAGTCACGAGGCTGCTTTGGTGACTCCACACAGTTACTTATGTATTCAGGTCACAGTTTGTTCTCTTCAGTTACAGCTTCAGCCAGATGTGGTATCCTTCTCCAAGCATATCTTGACTAAAGTCAGGGTAAAGATTTTTCAGAAGGGGTGGTTGATACACTCTCCATATTGATAGTACCAGTCTGAGGGGAAGAGGAAAAAATCAATCACTAAATGTGAAAATTGAAAATAAGTGTGTGTGCAGTTGCCCAGCTTTCCTAAGTCCAACTTAACAAAGAAGGAAATAGTAACTCTTTCAAGTTGCTGTGCTTTGTTTGCCAGAAATTAATCTATTTGGAGGAGTGAGAGGAGGGACAGAACAATATTTCTGCAGCTGATGTCCCCCTTGTCCTCACCTCAGGGCAAATACAGTGTTGACAGTGCTAACCCCTTCTTGGATGGTCAGCTTTACACAGCTGCTTGCTATGAAGTTGACTTGGGGTTACCAGGTGATGCAGAAGGGCAGGAAAGATGTCCATAAAGATGTATTTCACTATATTTAATTAAGTTTTACATAAATGTTTTAGCTCTTAATGATTCTATGCAAAATTATTTCAAAATAATTCTATCATTAGTCTGTAATATACTGAGTTTCCTTTCTGTCTTTCTGTTTCTTTTTAACAACATACTGGAGAACTTGGAGGCCTTTCATTTTACTAAGCATATTTTGTTTTAAACTCCAAAACCCATATAGAAATGCAGTCTATTACTCAGTAAGTTCAATATCATTTTGCCACGTATGCTTTTCTAACACAGAAGTTCTGGAATTTGCTGAGGAGTATTCATTTAAAGCAGAAATCTTGTACTGAGTGCTTGGTTTTGGTTTTTTTTTTTCTTTCTTGTTTTCCTGTTCATTTTGGGGAAGGGATGTCATGGTGAAAGATGGATTCCTGTGAGATACCTTTCACCGTGGTGATTCATTATTTAACATGAGTTGGTCTCAGTCCATCCTCTTCCTGGTCGCTTTGTAAGGTGTTCTTAAAGACTAACCATACTGGCTCTCTCGGTAGAAGGCTTTGGGCTGCACAAACCTTTGGAGCACTGTGCACAATGCAGTGTTATGGTCTCAGAGTCACTTTGCAGCAAACACCATTCCCCAGCACTAGAGACAGAGCCCAAGGACTGAATGTGGAAGGAATGTGGCTCCCGTGGTTCTTCAGGTCACTGGCGAGGTCAGTTGCTGGGCATGTTCTGGGAAGGTTTCTAGTCCACTCTATGGACACAGAGTTCCACTTTCCAGGCTGCAGAGGGAGAGATGGGTGGAAGTAGGTGTTTGTCCTTGGAGCTGAGAAGTTTTTCACAAAGTGCTGAGGCTCCTGTTGCGACAGAGACCAACTCTGGTTTGCCATGAACAAGCTAAGAAGCTTGCTGAGTAGGAAAAGCACTTTGCTACAGGGAGAAGATTCAGTCAAAAGAGAAGGAAGAAGCACTGCAGTTAGGACTCCAGGAATAAATCTTTGAAGTAAAAAGAAGTAATTTCAAAACACCTATAGTATCCTCTTTTGCAGGGATGGAAAATATGCAGCAGCTTTGCAAGGGACTAGTTTCCACCAGCTCAAGGTAATCAGAAAGCTGCTGGTTTTCCAGCTTCCCATGAGTTTCCCAGAACAATCCATCATAGGGAAGAGGACATCATATTTCTTTTTCTTAAAAAGATAAGAGGGCTGATGACTAATATTGAAGTAAATTGTTCAGAGACTTATTTACTTAATTGAGCCTGCTTGTTTGGTATGTGTCCCAATTAATTCATTTTTGTTGTGACCATATTGAAGCAACCTACACCCTGGTGACCTTCTCTTATAATTATTACCATTTTCCTCTTTTGAAGCACTGTTTTGATTATGTACTCAAAAATCTCCACTAAAACATCTGTAGCATTAGCACAGATTTTCCCATTGTTTGGGACTCAAGGATAGAAAAAAAACAGAATCATTCTTCATTGAAGTTTTTGGAGGTTATGGGTCACTTACAGCCCCTAGGGGATGGGGGGTGCCTTCCTTTTTAATTTCACAAAATGACTATTTTGAATAGGCAGAACTTGTTTTCTAACTAGAAATTCTTTTAAGAAAAATGTGCTATTGGATGGTAGCACTCAGAGGTGCCTCACAGTTCCTCTGGTGTGAATATTGTACATATTTCAGGGTCACAGGAGAATGTATCAGCAGCAGAAAAGGGGCCAGCAAGTATGACCATCCCTAAATTTGCTGAGATTGCTCTGTGGACTCTCTGCCCCAAATGAGGCATTGTTTTTATTATTGCTTAAATTAAATATAGCATTTCACAGCTCTTTGCCTGAACCACAGTGGAGCCATCTGAACAGCTCTCTGTGAAGGAGAGACCCTTTCAGTCACGGCACTCGCACTTGCAGTGGTAGGAGACTCTAAATGAGGGGTTGCTGATACAAGGGAGATGTTTATTCCTCAGTGCTTCATTGGATCAAGACTTTGCTGGTTTGTGCCAGCCTCCATGCTAATAACTTACACTCAGTTAGACGTTTCTGGAAGGTGCTCTGCATGTGGTATCTTTTACTCCAGTGGAACTGGAAGGTTTTTTACTGGAAGTAAGTTTTACACCAAGCACCCTCAGCACTGGCTGTTGTGTTGGGAAAGCTGCAGAGTCCCCTCATGGGTTTGTGTACCTCTTACAAGAGCAGTCCCTTCTCCTCAGGCAGCAGGACCTTTGCACAGAATATTTTTTTACTCATCTTGCTGATAGTGTTTCTTTTATTGATTTAAGTAGAACCAGTACTTTCCCCAGACTCTGTCTGCTCTCTGCTCCCTTCTGTCCAAATTGAAACTGGCCATGCTTTCAACTTCTTGAAGCACTGTACACTTTTTTTCCTCTTCCTCATTCCCAGTCCTTTTCTCTGTACTTCCTTACAGAGTGCCTTCATATCTGTGCTTCATGTTCTGTGGAGTTTCCTTTTTTGTATTGCAGTCTCTCTCTGTTCCTGAAACAATTAAAACCACCTCTTCAAAGATGATGGCTTGCTCCGAGTTGCAGTCTTTCAATGGGTGGCCCTCTAAGCTGCTGGGGATTTTGATGCCTGTGGACAGCAGGTGCTGGGCAGAGCTTACCTCGAGTGCCAGCCACACATTGATGTGCTGTGTCTTCTTCTTTCTGAGCAGTCGTCTGGTCTGCAACGTCAGGCTGTTCACGTCTGTCTAGATGTGGTATTTAAGGACATGGTTTAGTAGCGGCCCTGGCAGTGTTAGGTCAATGGTGGGACTCAGTGATCTTCCTTCAGCCGTGACTAATAAACCACTGTAAAAGAGACCACCATCTCAGACCAGGCCTTCATGCACCAGGCAAAGGTGGGTGAGTGGCAAAGACAAAGGAGTGGTCATTGCACAAAACCACGTTTGGAGGTTAATGCCTTGCCCTGCTCACTCTTGACTTTCTGTCTTTACGTAATCTGGTTTAACTCTTTGACTGTGCCTATGTCCAGAGCGCTCTGGCTGAGTGTTCTGCTTTAGAGTACGTGTGAAAGGTGCTGTATGAAAGGTTCATTTCCTTGCCATCATTGGGAATTTCCAAGTGTTGCATTTTCCATGGCACCAACAGGGCTCTACTGGATAAAAGCTGCAAGTCTCCAGAGTTCCTAATATATGACTTTGTGTGTGTTTCTTTGGCACAGAAACGGAAAAGCTGGGGCTGGAGGTGGGAAATGGATTGCCATCTTGGAAATTTAACGACCAGCTCTTTCCCTGCGATGTGTGTGGAAAAGTGTTTGGCCGGCAGCAGACTCTGTCCCGGCATCTCTCGCTGCACACAGGTGAGCCAACGCTTGGTGGCTGCTTGGTCCAGCACTGAGGAATTCTGTGTCTTCATCACGGTTTGTTTCAGGGCAAGAGAAAGAAGGTAAGCAGAGGAGTGTGTGAGCCATCCCTGGCTCCTCGCACTTAGAGCAGAGCCAAGCGCAGAAACAGGACAGAATGTCAGAGCGGCGTTTAGGGACTAAAATGACATTTTATTCCTTTGCAACCTACCTGTAATCTATCCTTTCAAAATGTGTACATTCGAGTTTGTGCATGTTCCAGTACACCAGACTGTAGACACCAACTGGTTAACCAAGCCTGCAGTTTGGAAGAGAAGGGACAGCCTTTTCTTGGGACAGATTTGGGGTTTTTTTTTTTTGGACAGACACATCATTCACCTGACAAGCTTTTTAAATGTCACTGAACAACAAAAGATTTGGCCATGGTGTTTCAGCTCTGTGAAACTGAAAGGATTTAATATCTCGTTCATCTTTGTTCTCATCACACAGCTCTGAGAGGAACAGGAGCTGTTCTGCCCCATAGCAACTTTCTTAAGGTGAATCGGTTTCAAATCAACTGAGACAAAGTTTTTATAGAGAAGACACACTGTCAGCCTGCTGAGGTGCACAGCACAAAATAAGACCTAGAAGGAAGAATTTCTTCTGTAGTGCTGAGAAATCCTGTCGCTATAATGCCAGTGTATGTTGTAGCATCTAGTTCAGCCGCTCTGTCCCATGGCCTCGGGGGGTGTCCTTAGTCTAAGCTGCTCTACTGAACGCCTTTCCCCTAGCACTTGTAGCAGTGTATTTCAAATTTAGAGCAGTGGATCCTCAAAGGAAAAGGCTGTAAAAGCTGATGTAATGTTTGGTTATTTTAATCAAGTCTTTGCAAAATACAGCCTGGCACACATACAAAAACTGTGCTGCCAGGTCTTAGAAATGTTTAATTTAAAATAAAAAACCCCAAACATATTTTAACTTGTGAAGCATTGGAAGCTCATGATGAATTTGTTTAATTTTTTCAACTATTCTTTATTTCATTAGTTTGTTTGGAACTGGACTAATGATACAGTGTTCCCTTCCCTCCCCGTTGAAGTTAAATTAAAGGCTCCTTTTCATTGCCTCTCAGTATCACCTTAGATTTTAATACAAAATCATTAACTATCAGCTCTCTGCAAGTGATCACGTGGCCAACCTCAACAATTACAAAGCCCAAAAACCATATAAAGATGCTAGGGAAAGGAAGTAGTTTTAGGCTACTGACCTGTTTCTCCACTGGCTTTGCTGCAGCTCTCAGAGCAGCAGTTGCCCCAGTTTTCCAGTTTATAAAGTTTTATATTATCTGACTATGAATGGTAGAGCAAATTAAAAAAAAAACTACCCCTAAACTACCTTCTAATTACTTCTTTTTCCTGACTAATTGCTGTGAACTCCTATAAAGTTTTAAAATGTCGAGCTTCTGAAGTGCCTCATCCCAAAAGCTGCTCGGAGAAACCCAAAGGAATGCGTGCTTGGTTACTGGCAGCTTTAGCAGCAGCTGGCTCCAAAACGAGGTCCACATTTAGGGTTTTCTGCTTCTTTTCCAGAAGAGAGAAAATACAAGTGCCACTTGTGCCCCTATGCTGCTAAGTGCCGTGCTAACCTGAACCAGCACCTGACCGTCCACTCCGTGAAGCTGGTGAGCACCGACACCGAGGACATCGTCAGCGCCGTCACCTCCGAGGGCAGCGATGGGAAGAAGCACCCTTATTACTACAGGTGAGGGCCCGGGCAAGGGCACCAGGCACTCTCCTCTGCCCGCTGAGGGCGTGTTACAGGGCCTCCCTTCTGGTGTGGCGGGGTAGGGCTGTGATGAAAGGATTTGTCTTGCCCCTCTCTGGCTCAGGCAAAGCAGCAAAACCCCGCTGGCTGCCTCGTGCTGTTTGACTTGGCTGGCCATTGGGAAGGACTCTGGGCTTTGGTGTGGGGTTGGGTTTTTAAATTGGCTTTGCGAGGCAGCTGGGCTCTCAGAACGCCCTTTAACTCCTTACGCAGTGCTCGTTTAATTGTTGGGTTTGGAACCATCCCGTCGTGTACACGGGGCAAATCTAAAGCACTGCGCTCCTGACAGCTCCCTTGTTTTCAGCCAAATCTATGAAATCAAATAATTTTCAAGTGTAATAGCAATGGTTGTATCAATATTCACATTTCCTCTGCTTGCTGGAGGTATATACATTCAGTGACCAACCTGCCCAAAGAAAGAAAACCTTTAGGAGAATTTACCTGAAAAATGAAAAGGAATTGCCCAGAGAAAATGGATGTTTAGACAATCTCCTTGCTGTATGCACTGTTGTGCACTCTACAAACTGTGATGTGCACTCTAGTGGCCAAGCAGATTACCAAATCACTCTTACTTTTAGTCCAAGTGCCAAGAGCAGATTTAATTACAAAATCATAGAAGTAAGAAATAAATGAGACCTGCTCGATTAGATTATCTAGTCCTTCCCCCTGGGAAAGCAAAACAGTGCCCTAGAGTATATGCCTTTTTCAATCTTTTTGGCTTGTTTTAAATGTTAATGGCCTCATCAAAGCAAGAGGAGGACTCTGGAAAGAAAGTTAAATTAAAGGGTCCTTTCCATTGCCTCTCAGTATCATTCTGTTTATGTGCTGGCTGCAAAATCTGTATCCCTGCTAATTATTCACATAGCTGATGACTGCTGTTTTCCAGTCAAGCATCAGAAATGCTTGAACCCATTTTTACTTGCTTACACTGAAACTGCCAGGCAGTTTTGCACAAGATCCCAGTTTGGCATGGGAACCATTCCAGGGTTTGAAAATCACTCCCGGAGTGTGCAGCAAGCTCTGCGTTTGTCAGTGTATCAGCTGTACTAAACATCTTGGCAAAGCTGCAATGCCTCTTATTGCCCAAAGGAATCAGCTAGGTGATGCACAGCATCTGGAATCTGTAGTTTTTAATTAACTTTATGATTATTTAGCATCATTATAGCATGTACAGGATTGTTGCATTGTGCCTGCCCTTAATCACACTGGCATGGCCATCGGTTCAAAGGCAGTTGAGCAGACAAAAGAATTTTGCAGTGAACATTCAACAGCGAGGAAGAGCAGAAATCCACGCAGTGAGTTTTCTCTTGCAAGTTCAGGGAAGGGCAATATGTTTCTCCTTGTGGTTTTTTTCTCGTTTCTTACTCACTCCTCAATTCCCTTCTGCCTGCAGCTGTCATGTGTGTGGGTTTGAGACGGAGATGAATGTCCAGTTTGTCAGTCATATGTCTCTCCACGTGGATAAGGAGCAGTGGATGTTCTCCATTTGCTGCACAGCATGCGATTTTGTCACTATGGAAGAAGCAGATATGAAGGCTCATGTCAACAACAAGCACACAGGTGATGATCCCTCTCTCCCAGCTGCAGTGATCTCTCCCTTCCTTGCTTTTTAGATGCAACCTTTACACTTCCCATTAGCACTCTGCTTTCACTGAGATGCTTGCTAATTAAGGCCTGATCTCTCAAAGTTGAAGTGAACTGGACTCCAGCCAGGCAAATAATCTGGTAGTGCAGATCAAATTTCAACCTTAGTGAAATAAATGAAGGACTACTTAGTCCTTCTTCTTCCTATTCCCCTTATCCCTCAAATCCCCTTCCTTGCTGGAGTCAGCATATTTCATTTGTTTCTCTGACTGGTTTACTATTTCATCAAAATCCTGGCTTGACTTCAGTGATGATAAGGTCACTTGGAGTGCTAATTGTGCATACCTGGCTGAGAGTCTGAAACAAACATTATGTTGAGCTTTGCTCTTGGGTGTGTTTGCCCCCAGTCCATCAGTTTGGAATTTCACACTGATGTTTAGTTGACACTGTGATTCAACAATACCATAAACATAACTTTATATTAAATAACAGACCAACTCATGTGTTCTCTCCCTGGTCCTGTTCACTTAATAGCCAAGGATAAGAGCAACAGCAGTTTTCAAACAAGCTCCATATGCTTAGTCCAGCTAATGAAGTCTGGCATAATTTAAGGAGAAGAAAATTAGAATCCTTTTAATTAATTTCTCTTATAACACCAGGCAAAAGCATTTTGCTCCCACAAACTCCTCACAGTTGTGTTTGCCATACTGAACCTGAACTGCATTGACCACAACTGTTCCATTCCTAAATTGCTTTTCCTGTCCCACCAGGAATTAAATTGGGAAAAAGGAGGGGTGGAGAAGGAGAAGGGAGAGAAGGATGCAATTGGTTGTGTTCAAAGATACATAAGTTAACTGCAACTATAAAAATATGAACTACTGGAAGGCTCTCTAGGGATTGTATGCCAGCACAGCTGTCTCAGCACTACTCTACTTCATATATAGGAATTCAAGGCAAATGAGAAAAGCCACCCATAGCCATGTGAAAAGCTTGCCTAAGAGCTCAAAACTGAGCTGTGCTCTACTGCATTTTCCTACCATGGCTGTAAGATTGAAACTGCTACTTGTCTTTGGAAGAAAAGCAAAAAGCCCTTTGTTCTTCCTTCTCCCTGCCCAACTGAGCCATTCAGCTGGTGATTCAGCCAAATGCTCACACATATGGCAAATACAGAGTGAAAAATAGAATGGATTTTCTGGGTCACTTGACTCCAGTCCCTTATCCTGCGATGTTACCAGGCCATAAACAGACTGTTTGTCAGGACTTTGGCATATGCTTTCAAAGAACTGCAATAGTTCTGAACACACTCCTTCTACAGACAGGCAGCTGTAGCTCTCCTGCATCAAAGATTAGGGACCTTGTTTAAATTTCCAGTGTGTGTCTTACTGATAATTAGAACACATGTACATTGTTCTGGTGCCAGAACTGCCCTTTATCTGAAACAGCAGTCCACCTCTTCCCCTCTCCACCCTTCTTTCCTCTTTTTGCAGTACCTATTCTCTTATGGAGAACAACCCGCTCCCCTCTGACTGTACACTGAGCCTTTTCTTATATGAAACACGGTTTTCTCGCTGTACCAATCCCTCCCTGCGTATGTTCTTGTGAGAACCCCTGCTCTTGACACGTGCAATCACAGCTGTACATGGTGCAATGAAATAAGTAGTGGCTGCAGTGTAAAACACCAGCAGCTACTGGGAATAGCTCACACAATAACATTCTGTGATCATATTTACCTTCCTTGAAGGCTCAACAACACTGATTGCTCATATTCATCCCATGTTCTGCTCGAATTCTTCTTTTGTTTTCCTTGACTGTTTCCAGCTTAAGCATTTCTCATTTGTAGCAAAAATTCTTGTTGCTGGCCCTTCAGGTCATAACCTTGTCCTCTGTGCTATTAAATTTCATTCCATTTCTATTACTCTGGTCCCCAAGGTCAGTGAATCTTTTCTGAATGATACCCAGTCACCCTCCCTATTGGCAGCTCGGGTCATCAGATTTCATTAGTGCATTCCTACATTTTTATCTTAAAGGTGCCACTCATCAGTTCAGTTAGGCACACAGGTGCTGGTGTTTGCAGAGGCCTCGACCAGGGGACTGTATCAGACAGAGAATTTGAAGTTTTAGTAAAGTCTCTTTGTAACACAGCTCTGAATGAACCAAGATGTGGGTGGGAGGTCATAATCTGCCCATCCTTGCCTCATTGGCTCTTGGCAGTTCCCATATGAGAACTCTCACTCTTGTTCACTTCTAGTGTGTGATAGGGTTTGGGATTTGAACTTCATGCATTTAGTGCACACATAAGGATGCTCTCATGGGCTTTAACTTTAGATCCAGTTAAACAGCATGCTTTTGAATTATCTTCAATAAGAGATCCCAATAAAAACAGGTAGAACTCAAGACCACACAGTTATCTCTTACAATGATTGCCGAGGATGCTCTTCAGTACAACAAGTGAGATTATTCTCCATTACCCTTTGCCCCAGGTTTACCCATTGGACCCCCATGAATGGAAATGTGGGGGAAGTTTAGCTTGGACCAGCAGGCACTTTTACTTTCTGCACCCCAAACCTACAGAAGTCCTATTTCGTTTCTATGTGATGTTCTTCATTGTTTTTGAACTCAGAGTAATCAAACCTTGGGATTTTTTCAGTCTGGCAATGAGGTAGAGTTGCATGATCCCTCCCCAGTACCATTACAGACACACTCAATTGTAGAATAAACTGAGAGATGTATTGTGGTTAAGGCCTAATAAAAAGGAAGGACGTCCAACAATGATTTTTTTTTTTAATCAGCTCAATTAATTTCAGGCTTGTTTTATAAGCATGTTTGAATTAAGTTTAAATATAAATACTTCCTGAAATTTAAAACAGGATCACTGAGACTCCATCCAGTGTGCTGAAGTAATTGTTGTTCTTTATTTGTGTTTTTCAGCTGAAGAGAGGAAGACACCCAGTGGATCTAACAGTCCATCTTCATCTTCGCTGTCAGCACTGAGCGACTCTGCCAACAGCAAAGAAGATGCAGACATAACCCCAAAAAACAAGGGGGCAAACAACCTGCTAGTCATTTCTGTAGTGCCTGGTAGTCAGACCTCAGTGAACACTGAAGAGAAGTCAGAGAAAGGTAAAACACTGCTTAATAAATGCCAACTAATGCCCCTTCTATGCAGTCAATCTGGCCACAATGTCAGGAATACATTTTTCTGTTTTGTTTTTCAGGTTTTGAATGTGTTTTCTGTAACTTTGTCTGCAAAACAAAAAACATGTTTGAGCGTCATCTGCAAATCCACCTGATCACACGGATGTTCGAGTGTGATGTGTGCCACAAGTTCATGAAGACACCTGAACAATTACTGGAGCACAAGAAATGCCACACTGTCCCCACCGGTGGGCTCAAGTAAGGAAAGCAAGTACACAAACTTTTCCTGTGTTAAGCATCTCTCGTTCTGTGGGGATAGGACAAAAAGGAAGTCAGTTAGAATGGGTTGGTTAAGTGATAATGCGGATCTGGGGCTTCCTTGTATTGAATGACCCATGCCCTGTCCTTTAGGCTTGCATCCTTAGAGCAGATTGGTGACGTAGCAGCAGAGGGGGCATCCACTGGTGTCTTGGGGCTGTAACAAACAATGGCCCTTTCCCTCTTCAAGTCAAAGAGGCGACAGTACGTGATGGGCCCCACAGAGAATGAGGAGGCAGCACTACACAGAGGTTTTGGCAGACTAAGGGTTTTTTTTCATTAGAGCAAAGGCAAGCACACAGCACAGGCTCTGTTCTGCACCTGGCTCAGAAAAACTAAACCCCCATAGAGTCTCTGCAACTAGGTATCAAGTTACAACCTTAAAGGTTATAACCTTTGTGTACTCTAATGCAAAGTCATTTCTCTCCAGGAATGAGTAACTTTGATGCTTTCTGCTTTGGTTTGCATGGCCCAGAATAATGACTGTCGTATAAATTAAAATGTAATGAGTAGTACAGTCTCCTAAGAAAAAAGCCCTTTCATTCTGGCTATGGTGGTGTACTTTAAGGTCTGTTGGTGCAGAGCAGTGTTTCTAGAGAATGACAGTGCCCTTATGTCAAAGTCAGACCCCTGAGGGAAGGAGTGACTGCTGGGGCCATATGCTTGCTCTCTGTGGGCAGGCAGTGTGACATTATGAAAGAGGCACGTCCCTGGTCTCTGTTTGTTCCAGCTGCTGTAGGAAGAAAGGCTGGGACCACTTGGAGCCCAGCTAGGGCTCAGCACGGAGCTCCTGTTGCTCCTGCTAAGCAGACTGATGTTTTCGGTGCGCTGTAACCGTGCCGTGACGAGCATGCCACGTTTAACCTTAGCACGCGCGGCTCTATCAGCTTGGGCTGCAGCTTTTGAAAACTGGTTCTGTTTGCCAGGCAGCATCTGGTCTCCAGCTCAGTAGTTCCATAAACTGGGATCTGTGGTCACTTGAGATGTGATGACTGAATCTGGGAAGAAGACCAGATTGAGAAACAAGTAATGTGCCAGAACGACGGGATGTCTGTCTTGGACATACAGACCAGTTGTCTACTGCACATTTGGTTTAAGCTGCACAAAATCTGTTCTATTTACCAAGGAAAAACCATGACCTATGACTCAAGTCTTCCTGACAGAGTGTGGTTTTTAGGCTACATAAGTTATTCCTGCCCAATTCAAGTAATAATTAGGTATCTTGAAAGCTGCACCTAAGAAAAAGCTCTGGTTTATTTTTTTTTAAGGCATCCAGAAGAGCCTGAAGAGATCTAAGTAAATTGTATTTTTCTGCCTCCTGTTTGCTGTGGGGGAAGAGAAAAAAACATGATTCTTCCAGCTCCAGGTCAAAATCTGAGATTCTGATCCAGAGAGCACCCAGCCCAGGAGAGGTATGTGTGCATAGACAGCCAAGTCCTCTGTTGCAATACACCTAATCACAGTAGAAGCCTCAATGCCAGGTTCCCTCTCTGGATCAGAGTACTTGATGTGCATCAGGAAAAGTGTCCAGATGTTTTAGTATTGGTTTGCCCTCTTGTGTTACTCACTTTCCTCAAAAGTCTCTTGATTAGCTTGTAGATTAATGTTAAACCTGTGTGTACAACCAGTTGTAGCAGGGAAAACACAGAGAGAGGCTCTCAGCTTACAAATTATCCAAAGTGCTAGAACACAATTGGCAGACACGCTAAACAGTGACTGTGGATCTGTGACAGCTGGGGACACCTGTAAGACAGTAGCCAGGTGCCTTAGTTGTGTCTTTTTACCTAGCCCTGCTCTTTCAGCTCACCAGTTGAGTCCGGAAGGCTGGGTGCTGGTTTAACAGAGCAGAGCTCCCTGGCAGGTAGGTGTCCTCACCAGCCTCCTTTCAGCTACATAAAGCAAATGCATCTGTCTTTTGGGTTTGGTGGTATCTAGGCTTGTTCAGCGTGCACTTCAGGCTTCTTTCCAAGCTTACACAGTTCCCTCCTGTCACCTTCTCGGCCCCTCCTGGTTCAGGAACTGGGCTGAGGCCCTTTGCCATGTCCACCCTGGGCTGGATGCCTGCTGCTGTGATTAAGCAGAACCCACATCCTGTTCCTACACAGGAAGAATTCCTGCCATGGCAGAGGCGGCTGTAGGCAAACACTGCCAGACACACACCCCTTTGAGCATGGCTAGCTCATCTCCCAGAAATGGGAAGCCCTACAAATCATCCTAACAGCCTGGCTTTCAGCTGCTCCTAGCAGGATGCTCAGCAAGATTATTGTTCAAGATCACATAAAAGGGATTTCCTAAGCTTTTTCTGTACGTGTGGTATTACAAGTTTATTCCGTCTTTACTTAAACAGCTTCTTTCATACTCATCTGTAAACACTCACTTTAAACCACTTCTTAATGGAAAAAATGGCCAAAGCGACTGCGTGCAAACACTAGGAATGTCGTTACACAAAGTACCTGTGCATCAGTCACCCACTCTGCACTACCCGGCCTGCCTTGCAGAATCTTCCCCATCAAGGTAAGCCAGAAGGTTAAAGGGATGCTCCTTCAGAGTGAATCAGTGTTTTCCTAGGAATGCGTGAACTCCACTGCCATTAAATGGGCAAACCAGGTATTGGAAAGAGGCTTCACAGGGAGAACTAAGTGCCTTTTTCTCCTCTTTAGTAGGTCAGAGAGGGGCTGAATGGCAGGGTTAAACCAGGAACGCAGGTCTTCAAGCTGAGTAACTTCTCTCTTCTCTGTCCCTGCCTCTCCTCGCTGTGTTGCCAGGTGCCCATTCTGCATCTACTCCACAAACCGCCCCGCAGCGATGGAGTGCCACCTGAAGACTCACTACAAGATGGAGTACAAGTGTCGGATCTGCCAGACAGTGAAAGCAAATCAGCTGGAGCTGGAGATGCACATCCGGGAACACCGCCTGGGCAACCACTACAAGTGTGACCAGTGTGGCTACCTGTCCAAGACGGCCAACAAGCTGATCGAGCACGTGCGTGTCCACACGGGCGAGCGCCCTTTTCACTGTGACCAGTGCAGCTACAGCTGCAAACGCAAAGACAATCTCAACTTGCACAAGAAACTGAAGCATGCTCCACGCCAGACTTTCAGCTGTGACGAGTGCCTGTTCAAGACTACCCACCCTTTTGTCTTCAGCCGCCACGTGAAGAAGCACCAGAATGGGGACTGCTCCGAAGAGGAGAAGAAGGGCCAGTATTCAACCTCCAAGGAAGCCAGTCCACTCTTACCAGTGAACAGCTCCAGGAACCTTCTGTCCCCCCTCTCAGTTATGTCTGCCTCCCAGGCTCTGCAAACAGTTGCTCTGTCAGCTGCACAGGGCAGCGGAGCAGAGCCAAACTTGGCAGTGAAAGCCTTGGCCGTCAACGGCACTTCCCTGTGCTTTGATAAATACTGGAACTCAGAGTTTGCCCACCTTATTCCTTTAACAATGTTTTTCCCCAAAAACCACTACGATCTCACATTCCATCCACCCAGACCTCAGACTGCAGCTGGAGGTGCCTCTTCACCCAAACACTCCTTCCTTGCCTACCTTGGACTAACAGAAAGGGCAGAAACTGTCTGAGGACAGTTGCATTCTGTACCAAAAACACCCCAACAAACCCAGCAGGTATACATGGCTGCAAAACGTAGACCGAAGAGGTAACGAACACTTGTACTATATCATTAGTAAGGTTTAGCAAATGGCTCTGTGTGTATACTTATTGCATTGACATGAAAGCTGCTTTATTAAATCTCCAAGAGGTGACCTACTGCATACTTCTACCTTCAGAGGCATGTTCCCAGTACTCTTATCTAAGAAACTATTTTGTCTTGTTAAGCTGAAAAAGAGTGTCCTTAATGGCAATCAGCACTTGTAAGATTACATATTGATGCATTTTATTTTGGGGCTTTGTGTGCGTGCGGGTGCGTGAAAAGAGAGTCTGCCTGTAATGTGCCATGACATTGCTTTTGCACATCCCTTGGATTGGCTTCTTTAATTATTATTCTTTTTCCCTTTTCACACACTTGCTCCCTCCCTGTCTCCCCCTGAACTGCAGAGTTGTGGAAGGAGTAACAGTTGGGTCAGGGGGGGAACTGGTGTTATTATTTCAGTGCTGTTTGCAGCTTCCTTTAGTTGTTTGCTGCCTTGTACTCAGTTGTCAAGGTTTGAGGATTTGGGGTAGAACTGATGAGGAAGAAGTTGCTTTCAGCACTGCAGGCTGGAGTATGGCAATGAAAACCATGCATATGTACACATACACACAGCAGGCCCAATTCTTAACTGCTATGCAGGGGTAACAAACACCTGCATCTGGGTCATAGCATACATCTTTTGTTTTAAAAGGGCATATAAATATTATATATATATACTGTATAATGCAGTGGTTACCTTTTAGTTTGCAGGAACAACTTGTATAACTAGAATTCTATGGTGGAAAAAAAAAATCCAACACGGGGATTTAAAAAAGGGTATGGATAAATTCTGGGTATAAATACTCAGACTAAAAAAAAAAAACCAAGGCAGTTTTGCACAGTGCTTTAGTCTTGCACTAGTTTGTTTCTCACTTGCAAAAAAAAAAAAAAAAAGGAAAAAATAAATTTTGGGCTGAAGGTAATAAGACTGTTTATTTGAAAAGGTACCAGTAACTTCTTTGAAATATAAAGCTATAAACAGATGCTTTTGGAACCATACAGTTCTCTTTTATACCCTCAGTGTTTCAATTGTACTTGCAAATTTGACAGTCCTATTGCTACCCTCCATGTCATTAGTAATACTTTATTCCTTTTTGTTAATGGCAGATAGAGCATACACTGCTAGGAAGCTAACTTTGTACTTATTTAACGCTCCTACTTGTGGTCATTAAAATGACATTTTATATTGTAGCACTTTATTGCAGGAAGAAGCGAATGCGGATTCGTTGTATAACTTTTGTTAATCTCAAAATGCCAAGAGTGATCTTAATTTAAGAGAAGCTAACCGACTGTTAATTGATTTGTGTTTCTTAGACAACTTAATGTGCTGGAAGAAAGATCGGGATTAAAAACACTCTACAGTAAAATTGGAAATATGAAATGTGAAACATTTCAGAATTATCCTATGATGTACAGGAATGCCTTCTTACTGAATTATTGCTTTCCATGGTGTCTCTTGGATTTGGATCTCGCTGTCTTTTACCATTAGAAACGTCGGACCTAGCTCTTGCCAGAGTCCCCTCGCTATCCCTTGGCCAAGCCACTACAGGAGGAGGTGCCCTGAGTCACATCTATCACGCTATCTACCCACCCTCATGCTGTCCTGAAGGAACTTCTGCAGATTGCTGTGGGATGGGGGGATCCAACAGCCCCTTGTTTGTGACAGCAGTACAGCAACGCCCCAGTTCAGGAAGGCATTTCTTGTCCACAAGGGCTCTTAGCCATATGCAAAACTAGAAATAGAACTCAATCTTCATTCGTTCTTAAATGAAGCTTGTGTAGAAATACTTTTCTGGATGCTAAATTTGCATCACTTAAGCTGTTTGCAAGATTCCTACATCTGTTTTGTATTGAGATGGCCAAACATCCTCCACTGTCATGACCAAATTCTTCCTGTATGGGGAGGACACCATAAGCTGTGCACTCCCGTTAACATACTGGAAGCTATTTACAAGGGGGAGATATCTAAAATCATAGCAAGTTATCATGTGGAAATATTAATTACAGGACAGAGAAGCCTCACCAATTTGTTTACATTCCAGCAGACAGTTTTGGTTCTAACAAGCATGTGGCGGTTCTGTGTACGCAGTAAAGAAATCCCATCTGCTCCAAAGTATGTATAAACCTTTGTGAACAGCCATGCTTTACTCCACCATGACTCCTGGTAACACTTGCCTGGGAGTAGAGACAAAATAGAAAATACTGTATTAGTAAATACTCAAAGCATAAAAGATTTAGTATCTCAACAGCATGAAATCTGCAATCTGCATCCAGAAACTATACCAGTTCTGTAAAATACACTCCATGCGTGTATCTCTGACCCCACCACAGAAAAGCAAACACTCACAAATCAAAAAAGCTTATTTTTCAAACCAACAGGTAAAGTACAGGAGGAAGAACGTGTAAGCCTTTATATAAACCAAAAGGCAGTTTAAATAGGGCTGGAACCTCCAATAAAATGAGCTGTCAGTGTGCGACCGCCACGTGTTCACCGATGTTCCACTGCACCAGTATCTGACACAGTAATGTTTAGTGTACCTGGGAAATTTGTTTAGCACTTTGGAAAGGATAAATTAATTCTTTCTGGCAAGTTACAGAAGTTTTCTCTGTAAGGAAAAGTGTGTTAGGAGGTTTTTATTTTTTTAAGAAAAAAAAATACACTATCAGAGCTCATGCATATTAAAAAAAAATTGTTTGCAGTTCAAGGCTAAAGAAAGGAATGTTCTCCAGAGGTTCCCCTAGTGATTAATGACCAACAGTTCTGATAAATTCCCCCCACCATAAAGGTAATTTCATACTGGTTTTCACTATGCATTCTTTAACAAAAGCTAGCATGTTTTTCCATTCAGTAATTCAGTTAAAGTTCTCAGCACTTTTTTCTTTCTTCTTTTTTTTTTACTTGTTGTATTATGTTCAAATATCATTCTGTCGAGGTTTGTGTACATTAATAAAAATTTGTATTGTATAAAGCTTTTTGCATTATAAGGCTGTACAGGGTCATTTTGACAGTAACTGGTATATTTCTTTGCATCTTATGTTGCATTGCCAATTTCTAGTGTATCCAGTTTGGAAGTACAATATACTCTAATTAAAAAGGTTGGCTATATTCTTGTTTCTTTTTGGTTTTCCTTCCTCTCTTTTTTCACCTTAAATATATTTAGAGATGATTTGGAGGCAGGGAGAAAGGCTTCTCCTACAAGACAAGAAGATAGGGAAGATGTTATCAATGATTGAAATTGAAGAATTGGTTATCACTAGTGCTGAAGAAATACAACAAATAGTCCTAGGACAGCTCCGGGACTTCACCTGGCCTTCTTTGGAAGTGGCTTCAATGAAATCAGGAAAACTCGTTCCTTAAAGAGGAGCTATACAGTGAATAAAAGAACATGGTGCACTAAAACACTGTAGTGAAAATCTAGTTTTTTTTATTTGCAAAAATAGCATGTGCTCATTTTATCAGCATTTTAGAAAAGCCTATTTTTTTTTTTTACCAAAGATGAATGAAATAATTAAAATGCATGGAGGACACTAAAACCCTAAAGCAGACAAGCTTCCAAGAGGCAAAGGTATATTGACTCCACTGAACAAGAAAAGATACTCAACTGCCTAAAAGAAAGTTAGACTATTTAAATACTAACAACAAAAAAATAATATTGGTATTCATTAGATAAAAACTAGCCTCAGGTAAATTAATATTAACATTAAATACATGTGGATTGCCCTTTGCCCTCCATTAGGGCAGTGTTAAGGTCTAAGCAACTGAAAAATTCTTATGGTTATTTCTCCTGGGGTGTGGATACTAATTTTTAGGGCCTCTCCCAGTACCTGGTACGTGGTGCTGTTAATATTGCCTGGGTGTTGAAATCCACTGTTCCTCTTTGGCTGGTGACTCCTTAGGTGAAGGAAAACTTTGGCACAGGGTAGGTAAGTCATGTTGGAGACGAGGTGGTGGGTCTCTCTCTCCTCTTGCATTGTATCTGTAATAGAAAATAAACAGTGATGCTCTATGTGGAGTTTTTTGCACTAGACATAGTTATCCCAGGAACTAAAAACAATCATGCAAAACGTGCCCAAACAGCTGTGGATGCCCCATCCCTGCAAGTGTTGGTTAGTAGGAGGTGTCCCTGCCCAGGGCAGCGGGGTTGGAACTGGATGATCTTTAAGGTCCCTCCCAACCCAAACCATTCTATGATTCTGTGAAGAAGTGGCTTAATTGTTTAAGTTCTAAATCACCAAAATCAGACCGCAGAATTACTTAAGATAAACTGGAAGGGGGCTGAATTACCTGACTGAATTATCCTGACTGCCTAAGTAGTCAGGTAGCAGTTACGTGCAAGCCTTGTTGTAGCTCCCAGCCCTTGAGTCTTATGATAAACTTTTGGGCTCAGGCCCAATTTTAACCAAAACATAAACTATCCACCTGCAATCAGCCTCTCCAGCTTTATAATCTGACAGAAAACCCCTACATGCACCCAACCAGGGTGGATGATATGCCATAAAGAGCCACTGTTGCAGCAGGTGGCCATAACATGGTTGTAGACTGCACAATTTTAATCAATTAACTTCCCCTAGGCTGTCTTTTCTGATACATATACCAATATATATGTGTGATTACAGAAAACATCAGTTGCTGTACTGATCCTTTCAGGAAAATAATAAGTGCCCTGTTTTCATTCTGAATCTATGTGCATTTTTAATATGCCACATATGTTTAAAATTAACTTAAAATTGGCAAGTTTTTCAAGCAGAATTATTTCTTACAATCCTACATGTCTCATAGTCATTACGAGCCCAGCAGGACAAGGCTTAAGGGAGAGTTTGGGGGGAAAAAAAACCCCAAAACAACAAACCTACAATTTACTGTAACACTTCACTGTAGAGAGGCATTCTCTACAGTACAAGGGATGGCATCGTTTATGCGGAGCCATGTTTTAAGATACACGTTGTGTTAAAAGTACATCAGTTACACTCCTAACAGACAGACATCTGCATTATATCACCCACCATCATATCTGCTGCTAATTGGCCTCCTTGTTGACAAGTCTCAGCAGCAAGGTTAAGAACTGGCTGTAAAAGCAATCTCACCTCTTGCCCGAAAGGGTCAGAGCTCAGGCAGACCATGCAGGAGCCTGCTCCGCCTCTCCCCTGCTATATGTTTTCTGAGAGCTAATAAAACACCAGTGCAATCACTCCTACCCAGAGCTCTGCCAGCCTCTGTGGTGTCCGCAGGGCCGCAGCAAGCGGTGTGTCATCTTCCCGTCACACAGACACTCGAGTAGTCTGCAAGGGAAAAGGCGTCATCTTTTGCACCAGAGTTGCAGAAACGCTCAGACAGGCACTTAAAAAAATCCCTGAGGTGACAGCTAACCTTGGAATCCTGAGTGTCCAGCAGGAAAAAGGGTTTAGTAGGTTTAGTGGCTCACGAAAGGTTGTCAAGGCCGCTTGTCTTGACCAAGCAAAGCCACTAAGTGCTTTTGAAAATCCTGGTTAAAAATCTTGGGTTAAATCCTGGTTTAAAATCTTTTTAAAGATCCCGGTGAGGGGTTGCAGGGAGCAGCCTGCTGCCTGGTTCCCCTGAAGGGAGCACTGGCTGGAGCAGGGCACTGCTGGCATCAAGCCAGTCAGGATGAACTCAGACACCACACGTGTCTTGGCAAAGGCAGGCTGGGTTAACAGGTTACATCTGAACCAAAGAGCAGGACTGTACTTGGCTCTTGGGCTCGTTGCAGAGCCCTTGGGAACACAACACTGTGTGTCCTAGGAAGCCATCCAGTTGCCAGATACCAGACAACACATCAGAAAGGCAGCTGCTGGGTTTCCACATGTGCACAACAGCTGTCTTTGACCAACCTGGCAGATTTACACGTACGACTGAACATTTTAAAATAGAAAAGTAAAAAGGTAACAGAGCTGGAGCTGAGCAGTAGGAGGAGTGGGGGGACAGACCAACTGGAAATGTGTCATTAAGTTAAAGAAAGAAAAAAAAAAAAGAGAACAAAGCAACCCCCCCAAAAAACCCAACAACTGTACAGCAGAAGAGCACAAAGTGATAGTCTGGCACCTTTTCTGCCGCCTGTGGAAGCCTCTACAGCCTATTTCCCTACTTTAAAATAGAAGAGTGCTTTCCATGCTAGGAGCTGGTTTTGCTTTGTTTTGGTTGGTTTGTTTCTTTTTGATTGTTTCATTTCCACTCCCCTTAACCATGATTAAAACGCAACATATGGCATAACTCTGGGGAAAAAAAAAAGCAAAACCCCCATTTTTTTCCAATTTAGGCTACAGTAATGAAAGACTTCAAGTTCCTGTAGTATTTTCTGCTGTTTGCATTTAGTTCTGCTCTACTTTACTTTTCAGATCTCTACTTTCTATCACATACCTTTTTATTTCCAGCACTTCTCAGACAGCATTGCACTGGAAGTGTAAACTTTGGATTGTTACTCTTCTGGGAAGGTGCCTGTTTAAACAAAGAAGAGAAAAATGCTCTCTCGCTGAGCCCCTAGACCTTCATGCCAATGTTTGCAGCACAGCCTGAAGTGACCAAAACCAAAAATAGGCCTCTCTTTCTGGCTGGTCAAAAAAAGCATCAAATACTTTCTTGATTCTCTCCCTGTTATTTAAGACTGGAATGTTCATTCACACGCCAGACCGAAGAATTTGTTTTTTAACAGATTTAACAGGAAGCCCTTTGCGAGGGTCAAAGCTGTAACTAGTGTGCTCACACACAGTTGGGTAGGACTCTAGAACCATAAATTGCAGGACTGCATGAAGGAATAGGAGCATGTTTTCCCCAGTCTGCTCTCAGGGCCTCCTTAAGCACATTGCCACAAATAACCAGATGAGCCTGGTCTGGCCCTTTCTCAGGAAAGGTATCTCCACACCATCACAAGCTGTGTAGTGTCACACAGAGCTTGTCTGGGGACTGAGACCAAGGGCTCCTTGAGGATAAAGCAAAAAGGCACTTGGCTTCCTTGTAGGACTAACTTCTCTAAACCTGTGGGAGTAGTATAAGGCAGAATTTCTTGACAGAATCAGTAAAATAAATTATGACAAACTATACATGTCTTGTGCTCCTCAATTGCAGGGATCAACACTTCCCTGATACTTAAACTTTCAGTACACAGTGTACAATTGCATCCCACCACAGTTAGAAGCACTAGTTGTTTTAGCAATAAAATCACATAATCTTTCTTTTCCTGAAAATGAGAATAAAAAATTTAAATGGTATGGGACTGTAAGTACAGATAAACAGTTGCAGGAGAGCTCTTTCCATCACTACCATTCTGAAATAATATGCATACATTGGTAGCTGTCACTCATGCCAGTGACACTTAAAATGTACCAGAATAGCTCTATCCACAGGTGTTACCAGAGCAATGCCCATTTGCACTGTGAATATTTAGTAAGGAAGCATTAAGACCTCATGTTTTTATACTTACAGCTACCTATTTTTAATGGGACTGCATACCTAGAACTTAATGAAAAGATCTAAATATAATGTCAATGCAATTTAAAAATATGCACTGCATCTTTTAAGTTGACATTTCAATTAAAAATAAATAAAATCCAGTTATATGGTGGTACTGTGCTAAGATTGCATTTTTACCAGTCAAGTTTTATTCTTACTCAAAGTGACAGATTTCTCTAAGATAGACAGAGCCAGGAAGTTCAGTCCTCCAGCAGGAAAATAAAATTAAGGGTGCATTTAAGCACTTCCCAAAATTGGGGTATCGCATTTTATGGATAAATGTATTTCATAAAATCATTAAGCTTGGAAAAGGCCTCCAAGATCATCTAGTCCAGCCACTGACCAAACACCACCACGCCAACTAAACCATAGCACTAAGTGCCACGTCCAGTCATTTCTTGAACACTTCCAGTGATGGAACTACCTTTCAGGGAGTTGTAAGAGAGCAATGAGGGCTCCCTTGAGACTCCTTTTCTCCAGACTAAGCAACCCCAGCTCCCTGAGCTGCTCCTCATAGGATTTACTCTCCAGACCCTTCCCCAGCTCTGCTGTCCTTCTCTGAACATGCTCCAGCACCTCAATGTCTTTCTTGTATCGAGGGGCCCAAAGTTGGACACAGCACTTGTGGCCCCACCAGTGCCAAGCACAGGGGGAGAATCACTGTGCCGGTTCTGCTGGCACACTGTTTTTTATACAGACCAGGATGCCACTGACATTCTTGGCCACCTGGGCACACTGCTGGCTCACGTTCAGCACAGCCAGGTCATTTCCTGCTGGGCCACTTTCCAGTTATTCTCCCCCCAGCCTGGAGTGCTGCATGGGGAGCGCTGTGACCCAAGGGCAGGGCCCAGCACTTGGCCTTACTGAACCTCATACCACTGGCCCCAGCCTATCAATCCAGCCTGTCCAGACCCTTCTGTGGAGCCTTCCTATCCTCCAGCAGATCAATACTCCCACCCAACTCAGTGTCATCTGCAAACTTATTGTGGGTGCCCTTGATCCCCTTGTCCAAATTATTGATAAAGATACTAAACAGGACTGACCCCAGCACCAAGCCTCGGGGAACCCCCATTAGTGACCATTTACCACCACTCTCTCATTTCAGACAGTTTTTAACCCAGCCAAGAGTGCATTTGTCCAAGCTGTGGGCTGCCAGCTTTTCCAGGAGGATGCTGTGAGAAGCACTATCAAAAGCTTTTCTGAAACCCAGGCAGATTGCACATCCACAGACTTTCCATCACCCACTAAGCCTGTCACCTGGTCATGAAAGGAGATCAGGTTGGTCAAGCAGGACCTGCGTTTCCTAAACCCCTGCTGGCTGGGCCTGATCCATTAGCTGTCTGGTATGTGCTGTGTGATGGCACCCACGATAATCTGTTCCATAAGCTTTCCCAGCACAAACCAGGATCCTTTTTCCGACCCTTCTGGCAGAGAAGTGACACAACATCCAACCTCCAATTGTCCAGGACCTCCCCAGTGAGCCAGGACTGATGATAAATGATGGAGAGTGGCTTGGTGAGCTCTTCCACCAGCTCCCTCAGTACCCTTGGCTGAATTCCATCTGGTTCCATAGGCCGGTGAGTGTCTAAGTGGCACAGCAGGTCACTCCTTCCTCCTGGACTTCAGGGGGTCTGTTCTGCTCCCCATCCCTCTCTACCAGCCCAGGGGGCCTGGGGATAACCAGTCTTTCTGTTGAAGACTGAGGCAAAGAAGCCATTAAGTACCTCAGCCTCTTCCTTATCCTTGGTGACACTGTTCCCCTCTGCACCCAGTAAAGGATGGAGATTTTCCTTAGCCCTCCTTTCGTTGTTAATGTATTTATAAAAACACTTTGTCTTTCACAGCAGATTGAGCTCTAGCTGAGCTTTCACCTTTCTAATTTTCTCTCTACATGACCTAATGACATCCTTGTACACTTTCTGAGTTGTCTGCCCCATCTTCCAAAGGTCATAAATTCTTCCTTTTTCCCCCCCAAGTTCCAGCAAAAGCTCCCTATTCAACCAGGTTAGTCTTCTTCCCTGTCATCACATTATTACCTTCCTGTGGCTAGTCTATTAAAGCTAATAACTGCATATTAAATTTTAATTCACATCCAATTTTAACAGGAAAACAATGCCACGTGCACTGCAAAAGGTTATTGTACACATCTACATGTGTGTACCTGCTGTCTAAAGCTCTTGCAAGTACCTGCCTTAACTGGGTTGGAGCAGCTCCGCTTTACGACAGTGAGCACATCCACGTGCACTGCTCAGCTCACTTAACAAGGAATTTAATAGGGAAAAAAGCACCCCATCATGTTTTCTTCTAAGAGCTATTTAATTAAGGTCCCCTTGCTGCTGCCATAGTAATCACATCTGACATATTCCTAACAAGACTGCACAAGACATAAGTACTTATGATACAGAGGCAAGACTGAGTTGTTGTCACCGAATCTGGTCTTTCCTGTGAAAGTATTCATATCTCCAGCAGCTTGTTGTTCCACAACTTACACATAAACCCAGTATGTAAGAAGTACTTTATTTGCTGCAGTCATACACTAAATTACCCCACACTACAAAAATAATGCTTGATTAAGCCTTCCCCAAGCTATTTTATGGGTGCAGGCCCTTGGCTGGACAGTCCCACTCCATTTGCCCTTGCCACAAGCAGAGACCCCTTCATACCTGTGAACACCACTGTTACCCTCCTCTGGCCCTCTCCACTGACATGAAAAGCTCCTTTTGCTCACAGTTCACTTCCATGAGTGGTAAAAGGGTTGACCCTGCTAGATGAGCCCATTCATTTCTCAATTCCAGCCAGTGTCCTGCTCTCAGGGTAAATGCTACTGACTAAACTTCAGCAGAAAGAATAGTTAAAAAAAGGAAAGTCCATAAACTGGGAATGCTCAGAGGTTTCTTCCAGGAGAATGTTTTGCTATCAGACACGCTTTAAAAGACACAGGAATGTCCTCTGGAGCAGAATTTGTGGCTTCTGACAATGAGCACTACTGGCCATGCTCTGACCGACTGCCTTCGGATCCGGTTTCCAAAATCCCAAACACAGAGAGTTTTTCCTGAGCAATCTGTAGAAACTGGACATTTTTCCACCAGGATTTTTGGTTCTGTCACTGTAACAGCCAGTTCCTCAATTTTTATATTTGCCATTGGCAGCACAAGTCACACAAGTGTTGTCATTAGCTCTTTGTCACCTAATCAACAGCTTGTCAAGATCCAGGCCCTCATTTGGTGGTAGAGACTTCCAGAATCCTCCACATTTATAGAGCCAAAACAAAGCAGGTGCAGTATGTTGTTGTATAGTTCAGAAAATGTTTCTCATTGAACTTTTTTAGCTTCCTGAGCTAGTCTAAAAGAGGAAACAAGACAACTCACTTTTACTTCTAATGACCAAATAAAGATCACCCAAAACTGTCACAGCCAGCCAAGGACAGACCAGGACTCTGAAGTGTCTAATGGGAATGTTTCCTAGCTGCCACAGGCTTGCACGGGTCAAAGCCTGCTCTTGGCAGTGCCAAATGACCAGGGACTACCTCCTCCCAAGTCATCTGCCAATTCATGACAGGCCAAAAACTCAAAAGAAATCCCTTAGCTCTGCAGCTCTTTCTAGAAACCTCAAAAAGAAAGGTTATTTACCTCTAACTCCTCTGAGACCTGCTGTCTGTACATATGTTGACATTGAATTTACTGTGCAAACACTGTAAGCCAGAGAACTTCCACCCCAGCAGAAGTGCACATACCTTGTCTCCTCTTGCTCTATTCTTGCTGTGGGTGTTTCCAGTTTCTTGCTTGTAACAAGTTACAGTGATGTACCAAACTCAGATCAATTATCTTGCTTTCACAGTAAGACTGTCAAGTCCCTCACAGGCTTTCTGAAAGGGACTCTCTGAACACTTCTTTCCTGCTAACAAAAAAAGGAAAAAGCACCTGCAACACCCCATAATGCAATTAATATTGTCAGTCGAGTGAAATCTTATACCATCCCAAGGAAGCATTCAACTAGAATTCTGATGGTAGCCTTGTTTACCCTTCCTTCCTGGCAATAAACAGGAGAGCCAACAAAGCAAGCTACCGTCTAAGAAATATTCCCTCCCACCTCTTTCAAAGATCTTTGAAAGATCTCCCATGAAGGTGGGGAACCTCCCTCGCACAGACACAGGCCAGAGATTGCAGGGATGAAAGTCTCCCCCCTTCAACTCCAGCAGGCAGCGTGGGACACTGGGCAGAGGCAGCCCAAGAGAAAGCGGCAGCCTGTCCACACACCATCCATCTGCCCAGGTCAATGCAGCTGCTGGTGTTCTTGGTAATTAGCAGTTTCTCTCTCTCATGGACAATCAAGCATGTGCCAGAGCCCATCCAGTCTTCGGCTCACTGAAGGGAAGACCTGAGACTGGCAATAAAACTCTCTAAGAATGGAGAGGCAGGAGTTTGAGACTCTAATCAAAGACCTGTAGGAGAGCCTGAAACCAATCCTTTCTCAGCAGCAAGCCCAACATGGCTGTGCCCTGGCAGGTTTTTTTGGACATGAGAGTTGCCAGAAAATAGATTAATGCAGCCTGACTAGGAAATGGGTATTGCATTCTCCATGTCTCACAGGCTGGCCCTGAAGAAAAGCAAGTGTTTTTTCTTAATTTATAAGGCATGGAAGTTAACCTCAAGGTACTTCCAGTTCAAAATACAGTTCTTTTTTCCTGATAATGATCAAACACCACACTGTAATTCAAACCTACATCCTGCAAAGGTGAACAGCAGACAGCCATACCAACTGCTCAGGGCACCTGCTTCCAATGATCTACGCTCTTCCTTGCAAATAATGTCAGAAGATGAACACCTTCTTTAAGTAATTATCCATCCTCATTCCCTGTCTGCACATCTTGTTTTGTCTCTGCTGCCACTGTATCATATAGCCCTCAAATATACATGATTTCTTAAACTCAAAACATGAACTAATGCAAGCATGCTAAACACCACAGCGTGGGGACATTTTTTAACACATTAAAGACAGTATTTTCTTTTTTTTTCTTGCAGGAAGAAACTGCAGACAACCCATGTCAGTAGCCAAATTAAAACAAGTCTTTCTGAACAAAAGGGGCTTTTTTCTAGAGACTCAGCCTCAGTCATCACCTCCAGATTTAATGGACTGCAGTTTCATCAGCTTTTGGGAAATACAATCTGAGAGTCTGCAGAGGAAGATGTATTTTTATTTGTACACATCTATAAATAAAGACTCCACACTGTGGCATCAGCCAGTGAGATGCATGATAGAAGTTCAGCATATTTGGAAGAGAAACAGTCAGGATTCTAGCATAGATAATTTTCTAGCTGCACTTTCCCTTATCTAACCCTGGTGAAGAGGATTGCACCTGTCAGGTGCCTCTGACTGCCAGGACTGCAGCCTGCCCTCTCAGGCAGAAGGCAGAAGACAGTGATGCAAAGATACCGAGTGGAAGGAAATGAAAGAGAAGGGCTTCGCAAAAGTAGGGCTTTGCCTTAGTAATTAAGAGTAGCATGGATTTCACACCAGCTCTAGCAGCTTTCCATCTGCAGGCAGAAATAAGGAAAAGGGGAACAATACACAGTACAGTTCACTGCCAGAAAGATTGTAGAAATACACATTCATGAGAGCAAAAGGAAATCTGGAAGGATGGATAGTTTTAGCAAGGCCAAACCACGTAAACAAAAGATATCAAGGGAAAAAAAAATAAAAGGGGAGGATCCAATTGGATTTAAATCTGGGCTACAGAAAACAGGTTTCCTGACTAAGAGCAACACCTTGAAGTTCTTAACAACAAACAGGCCTCTTGTATGCCCTTAAAGTTATTTACACAACAGCTGGGACTCCTGATTTTTCCAGCCCTGTGTATCTTCTCCAGCTACAAAACATTTTATATCCTCAGTAGTTCTTGCCCATCACAAAGCAGTGAAAGTCAGAAATGCAGAACCTCAAAGGAATTGGACCCCAGACAATTAATTTAGGCCTCTGCTCACCGTTTTGTTTAGCACATTTTCCCTGGTCCTGAGTGGCCCAATATACTTCTGAAGGACCACGGAGCAGTTTGATGTATTGAGGAGGGTAAAAAAACATGGTAACAAGTGGTTGCTCGTTTTACCTTTGCTGTAAATCTGAGTACAACACCCAGTGCACCACATCAATTCCAAACAAGGGCAGGCAGATATACAGCATGCTGCTTGCCCCGATCAAGCCACAGTGCAGCAGAAAAAAAAAAAAGACTCTCTAGCAAGACATAAAATACTCAAATCTGGTGTAAGTAGAAGTCCCGTTTTAAGGATGTCTAAACTCTCCTAACTCCAGAAAAACATCACCACTACCTAGACAGAGTAAGCCAGCCCACAGATCCTAAACAGCCCTACAGCAGATGCAGATTTGAGCTGGTAACGTGAACATTTTTGAGGAGCAGTGTGGTGCAAGAAGGCTACTCACCCACACATATTCAAATCAGCTCAAACTCAGCCTTTGATAGGGGCAACATGATAGCTGTATCTTGGTGAGTTTTCAGGGAGAAATAAAGAAATTCTGAGGAAGTACAACTATCCCCATGTGAACCACCCAGGAACATCAACTTTACATGGTAGGCAATCTAATCACCAATGCCGTGACTGCTTTGCTGTAAGTCCAGCAGATCTGCTAATGGACCACGAAATCTAGGGGTTGTTTCATGTCATGCCTACTGTTATAATACTACATGTTTTAACAGATGAGGAAAGTTGAGGACTGACAGCAATTTCCCCAATTCTTGGAAAGGATTCATATCACGAGGAACCACAAAGCCATCTGATGCCAGAAAATACAAACCACACAGACCTTGAAACCTCCCTTTCTGCACAAGAACTCAAACTTTGCACTGCCCAAACAGCAGAACCAGGAGCATGAAGTGAGACACTCTCTCTCTAAAGAACTCATTTGCCTCTTTTTTTGTAGGATGTTTTCCTCAGGTGTCTCTGGAGTTCCTTAGCAGGGGAGGCAGATGTACTCAGTGCTGAAATTACAGAGCCATCAGCATTTGCCATCAGTCATTTGCCATCAATCACAAGAGATTCTTTTTCCCCCTCTCAGTGAAAGTACACAGTTTTTCCTGTGTGGGACTGTTTGACTATATCTGGCTGACTTGATCACCAGGAAAAATGAATGCAGGATGGCTGATCAAGCACCAAACATCAAAAAACACTAACATTTACAATTCAATCTCTGATCAATCAACTTTGGTTGTGAAAACTCAACTGTGGTTTAAAAAAACCCAAACCAAAACAGCAGCAACAAAAAACAAACCTCAAAATCCCTGAGCCCACTAGAAAACAAAGAGATGAATTAGTAAAAAAACCCCCAAAACATCAAAAAAGACCACAAAAAACATATCACAATTCAGTACAAACAACAAACCAGACAGGGATAGGGAACATCTACGTTATTTTTCAAAGTACTATTATGACTGTACTTCTGAGAATGAAACAGAGCAAGCTCTCCAGTGTTTTGACCTCCAGAAGGTCATGTTCACAAGTCAGTGACCGCAAGAGCCAAGCTGGCATTCCCAGTGCCCACAACAATGGATCCAATTACTTCAACCAACATGCATTAAGAAGCAAATGCGGCACATAAAGCTCCCATTGCTTCCTTAATTCAAATACATATATCCCCTGAAGTAAAGATGAGAGAACAGCACCCTTACCATTTCTGTATCTTATGCATGCTCTGCTTCTTAACTTCCCATTTTGTTTTCCACTTTTTCTTTCCCTGGTGTTTGCCTGTTTGGAAACACTTATCCCAAACTCAAACCAAAACGGGACTGAGTACATTGATTTGATACCTATTTGCTTTGTAAATGTTGTTTTTCCCACCATTATTCACTGCAGTTCTTCAGACTTGGCTAAGACAAAATACCCTTTTGTTCTTCTTTCAATTGCAGATGCAGATCGAGGTGCTTAGTAAAAAAAATAAACTCATTTCATACTTAGGACTTTTGAATTTGCTAAATAACTTAGCAGTTATTTATCTCACACAACACAGGGACGACTTGCCACTAAAATCCTCCATCCCCTCTATATTCTTCTCAGGCAGACAGGGCTCTGCTCAGTGGCTTCTAAGAGGCAGAGGGGAGTGCCCCAGCTGCTGCCCCTGGGCCCACAGACACACACTGATCACAGCAGAGAAGCTGTGCTGCTATTTATGCCTACTTTGTAAATCCCTATTTACTCTGAATAAAGCTGTGTTAGAAGAACCACAATAAATATACCTATCCAGAGTATAGCGGACAAAACTAGCTGTGAAATGATACTGCTGCAGAAAAACATGATGCAGCCCATTTTGCAAGGTTGTTAAATGAGGTATTATTAAGGGCAGTATACAGTGACCTATTAACACATCTAGAGCCTTTTGTTGCCCTATTATCAATAACGAACCTTCTGTACTATTTTGGGAGATGACCTTTCTCCACAGCATGGTGTAGTATGAGCCAGGAACCTCCCGGGCTGTAATTCCAGCCCCAGAATTGACTTGCTGCACGATGAGAAAAAGTTGCTTTAACCTCCCAGGTGCTGTTTCTTTTTCTGTAAAGTTGCAGTGACACTCACCTACCTCTCTGCTCAGTGGAGTGCCTTACTCAGTTCAAATATTTGAGCAGAGCTTGGAGGATGCAAAATGCCAGATCAGTGTGACACATTGCTACAGCTGTCTAAGGATTTTAACACAGGAGAAAGTCAGCTGCAGCTGGAAGAACATATTGTGCAGAGCTACAAGATTCCCTTTTCACAGGTGAGAACTTACAGCCGCCAGCTTTAGGCTACAAGTCACCGCCAAGTAACATTTAACTTGTCACAGCGATTTCAGCTGGAGTTTCTCGACGCACAAGAAAGAAAATCTCACTACTTGATCCCACCTACACGGCAGCAGAATTTGGGGGTAATGTTAACAATCCACATAATGGCAAAGGACACACCTAAAATAACAGCGTGCAGCGACCATAGGATGAGAGTTACCGGGACGAGTGGAACGCACAGCGGATACTCAGTTTGTGCAGCCTGGGACATTTCAAATGTCAAAAAAATAAAAGCTGGGTTATAGGAAGTTACAGAGATTAAAAAAATAGAGCAGAGACTCTAACAACACCAGCTCTTTCTCTCTCTCTAAATAAATAAAAGTCATGACTAAATGAAGTCATTCTGAAAACATGAGTTATTTCATATGCATATTTCATTTACTTTGGCAGAATATTCCCAGGCTTAAACCCCTCAAATTGCAGTAACAGGTGGGAAATATTTACAAATTACAGCACACACTAAAACTATAGGAAGGCTATATTCCCAGCTTAGAAAAAAACAATCATATAACTCTATTCCGACGGGCAGAGATCAATTTGTTTTCGACATCTCACTTCTCTCCTGCCTTGCTACAAAAGAAAAGCCTAGCTATCAAGAGTACTTCAGAGTTGTCTAATAATTCTCCTTAATAATTTCACCAACAGCTTCCAAATAAAATTTACTTTGTGGCCTGAAACCCATCCTGCTGGAGGAAATTCCATTTCAATTCCTTTGTAATTGAGAGCACAACTTGAATTCCTAAATCTGCATCCCTAATTCTTCAGAAAGAAAGGCAGTTTCACAGCATGGAAGATTTAAGATGAAAGCCACAACACCACACCCTTATTTACGTGAGGAAGTTCCCAGGATGAACACTATTCTTCCATCATGATGATCCTCAAGTGCCCTCAATAACTCCTTAACTGTTATTTAAAAAGCACTTAGTTCCACAGACAGATAGCAATATATTTGACATGGATGTTGAAGCATGGCATGGAAGTTTTATAAGAATTAAATTATGGTCATTATTGAAATCCGTGTTTGAATCTAACATTTAATATGTCTCTACTGACAGATTTCATTTACTGATCCCAAATAACAGTGCCCAGAGGCAGCTTTTTCAGGTTCTTCAGACTAAACTATGGCAAAATTTTAGACCTGGGCTATGGATACATGGATACACAAAAATACACGTTACTTAGTGACTGTGTATAACTTGTTAGGAAACAAAGGGGGGCGTTTCCTCTCCTGGGCAGAAAGCTTTGACTGAGCAGCACACCCTGACATGAGAACACACACACAAACGTCCTGATGGCCACTTTTGCCGTTAAAACTTATTTCTGCAACATCTTGGAAATTTGTGTTTTTGACTCATCAAAAGAAGCTGGCATTTCACCCCTGTCCCAGGATCAGTGTGGGATGCAATGAGGCTGTGGCTGCGGACGCAGCTCAGCACTGTACGTGGGCACAGCATCCCTCCGGCAGCGCAGGTACCGCGCAGCGCTGCCACACAGCACCATCTAAGGGCTCCCTGTAGGAACTGCTGGGGGACGCACGGACCGAGCCCTATGGACTGCGGCTGCCCCCAGCCTCCCGGGAACACTCACCGCCCTTGTGCACCGCTGTCACTGCGTCACCAGGCATCATCCAGGTAATGAAGTTACCCACCAGCTGGCTGGGGAAGAATTTTCAGAAGAACAAGATTTATCTTCGGCAGTTGTTTCTCTCTTTGGCGATTTCTCGGTATGCAAACAAGGTGGTTTATTATTAACAATCTAAGCACAGGAGGAGAGAAAATGTGATGGCTTTTAGATTTAGAAACTAAAAAACAAGACTAGCCTTAATTCTATCCAGTTTGTGCAATATTTAAATGTCTATCTCCCCTTTTCAATGCAAAACTCTTTTTCTTCCTAATTTATACAAGCCTTGCTCATAAAAATCTCTTCTTCTGGGGTGATTTTGCCATGCAATCTACATGAGGGAATGCCACACTAGCCTGAGAATCCACTTAGTCCAGCCCTAATCTCAAGGAGGAACCAATAAAGAAAAATTACGAAACCAAAAGTATTCAAAGTGTCCCACAGAAATGTCCTTGCATTTTAGATACTCACTCAGATTCAAATGCTCAACAATGTTAGATGAGAGCTACCCAGACTAGACTAATTTACAGGATCTGTGCATGTCTCCACAGTAATGTTTTCTAAGATTAAAGAACTGGCAATGGGCCAAACAAGATTATTTTAATTATCTCAGTTTCCCTCTGAAATTTCCTGTCTCATTGCGTACAAGATTTACCACCCCAAAAATGGAAAACTGACTCATCTAATGGGCCAAAACTCAGCCAGCCTGTATTCTAGGACCCTTATTCAGCCACATATTAGGCACATGCTCAAATGCTGACCTTTCCTGACCTCAGGGTATGGAGAGTCAGGAGCATTTCTAATATGAGAAAAGTGCCCAGCAAGGGATTGTGTGTGGTGGAAAAGGGTGTGTGGAACAGCATTTTCCAGCTAAACTGAACACCATGTGCATCGTGCAAGACATGAAACCAGGACTTTTAATGCATCATAATTCAAAATAACTGATGAATCTTGGTACAGAAATAAAGCATTCAGTGGCCTTTAAGTTGTCCTGGTGTTGTACAGTGGGCATGGTCTGCCCAGCTGTTGCAGATGTGCAAATGAGAGCACTAAGGAGCCCCCACCATAAAGATTTTTTCACTTACAATAGAATGTCAGATTCTAATGGATAGTGAAAAGGAAAAGTGAAAGATAAGAGTATCTGATGTACTTACAGTTTGAAACATTAATTTTCAAATCTGCTCAGGTTCTATTGCCACTGCATGCAGAAAGAACCAGTCAGCTTGTAAGTGCAACCCCACAGAACTTAAAAAAAGGGATTTTTACTTTCACTGAAGCTGTTTTCGATCTACGGCTCTTGACCCAAGTTCCCTACTTCTCCTGTAGCTTGTTTTGAGTCCTGCAGATATCAAATATTAGCAGCTGCTGTTCAGTGAAGACAGACAAATTATATTCACAGCTCAAAATAAAGAAATCCTGTTTTGGTGAACACAATTTGCTCTGTTTAGCAAGCAAGGGCATGAAAAGTCATTCCTCTTAGTCTCAAACAGCAGTCAGGATTTCTGAGTAGATCACTTTGCCAAGATTAATGCAATTTTTTAAAAAAAAGAATTAAAAAGAGCAGTATTTGCACCATAATTCACATTCCCATTTGCTGTTTATTTTACTTTATTGAGTTCTGCCAGACACTATGCACTTGCCACGCTTTTGACATGACACCTAGGACAGAAACCAGTTTATTACGTGTCTGCCTGTTCTGGCATGAATATTTGATCTCAATTGTGCAATTACAGCAATATTAGCCCTCTCCACAAATATTATGAGATCGGGATAGCTGAACAGCAGAGAGAATTTCTCTTTGAACTTCAAAAGTGAAGGGACACCAGAGCTTAACAGGCTTGTGAAACACATGCTGACCTTTCAATATGTTGACCTGTACTGCTTTCAAAAGCTACCAGCAAATGGAGAGAAGACAGCAGTGGAGGTGACGAGGGAAAAGAGAAAACTAGCAGACTGACAAGGCATTATTTTCCACATAATGTCCACAAGCTTGCAGGCGTCTCAGGATCACAGCATTTTTGGCAGGAAAAGTATACAAATACTTAGCTGTTTCTTACCCAGATCTAGAAGTAAAAGACAAGTATCTGAGTAACAACAGAAGTTCCTAAGCTTCTGACACTGTAAGGCACATTAATTGTTGCAGCTTGTGATGTCACTAAAGAGCTTTTGTCCAGTTAGACTAAAAATTTACAGTTTGGAATTAAGGTGACACAAGTAACTTACTCTTTGTGCTTATTTTACAGGCTCTGCCAGATTTGATCACATAAAAAACACACATTCAGTGCAGATCCCTAATCAAACACATTCAACATGCCTTCAATTTGTGAAATCCTTTCTAAAAGATGTAAACCGGGAAATTCTTAGCACCTAATTTCCCTCTCATCTACAGATTATTTTGCCTACTCTAAAATACTTGTAAAGCTCCTCTACATAAGAATAAACCTTACTGTGATAGCTGAAGTCTGTTTCTGCTTCCATGAGAGGAGGGTCTGACATCAGTCTGGGAACCAGCTCAGCTCTTTTCCCCAAAAACAATGCAGGGTACATCTTAGCATAGTTGACTTGTCTCTAAACTTCCCATCCTCCACATCTTCCTAGGATGGCGACTGCTTTCTTCTCAGATTTGATGAGAGAGAAAAAAAGAAAGACTAAAGTGCAAAGGTAACAAGGAGGTCAAGAAGAGACAGTTTCCCTCAGACGCTGCTAACAGACAGAGAACAACAGTTTCACACGACTTCAGAACCCCTTGTTCCCTGCTGGTGAGCTCCGTCCAAGCCCGGGTTCACCGAGGTTACAGGAAAAGAAAAGGTTGTACTTTTGTTGATCAACGCTGCTAAGCAACGAGCCATAAAAACTAACATTACTCTTGCCTTGTGCTGGTTGCAATTAGAGAACTACAAACGGGATCACAGACTCGGGGCCAAGAGAAACCTTCAGCAGTGTGACCGTGCAATGCTACGAGCCACAGAGTCCACGAGAGCGTCTTCTCATTATACACACATCAAGCGTCCCCAGCCATTGCCGTCTGCACAGTGCAGGTCAGCCCAGCCACCTGAAGTTATAACAGCCTTTGGGTTCTGAGAGGTTATAATCTTTAGGTTATAGCAGTCACTTCCAATTGCAGAAACAAAGCAAAAATAGTGTTAATCCCTGATTAACTTCCTGCATATTTGAGTAATGTTAAAAGGTGCATAAGTAAAGCTTTTTTTTAGATTACTCTGCAGGTGGAAGAGAAGTAAGAGAAAACGAAGACATAGTAAGTAACATAGAGCAGGAACTCACTTTGCCATAATAAGTTAAGGGAAGAGACAGCAATCTCATCATACACTCAGAAGAGTCAAGATTTTGACTTCGTTACATGTAAACAATCATTTACTCAAACTACAGGAACTTCTAACAATTCCCCACTCAGAGCACAATTGCAAACAAACCCACCTAGTTCTAACAAGTGTCACATTAGACTGGTCCCATGCAACACACAAATCCTCAAAAGACAGGAAAGGGAACTGAATTTATAATTTTTCTAAGCCGCACACAGCAAATGCTGTGGATCACATAATTTTCTGTGGCTTGCCAGTGAATTATTCAAGATAATTCTTATGCTCCCATGGGAGGAAAAAAAAAAGAGAAAAGTAAGACATTCTTCTTGTTGCTCCATAACATACCTTGTCCACACACCATCAGTGTCAGCTCCTCTTTTCCTGGCTTGTTCACCAGCTGAACCGTACCTTGGTATGGCAGCAGGGAACAGAGGATGTCATCCTTCCATTCTAAATATGTACTCTTATGAAATTTTAATTTGGAAATTTGTGTTCTCAGCCCACAAATTTTGTTAATGGTCTCTCGTGGGGTGAGTGGATTATTTTTTAATAAACTGTAAGGAGTATCACCATGGAATATCTGAACTAGTTTTTGGAAGAGGAATCCTGTTGCACTGGTGATTGTCCAAATTGTAAGTTCAACCTTCTATTCAATCATTCTTCAAATTATGTATGTTTGACAGTAGTCCAGCGGGAATAGTTACAGAAGCACTAAGAGCTGTAAAAATGTTTCTCATTTTAACTCCTGGGTAATGTTACCTATTGACTGTGCATCCAAGTGGGGAGCAACAGAGCACTGTGAGGAAGGAAAAATAAAAGGGAAGTAAGTATGTTTACACCAGTAGAAAGCAAGTCAGTAACTGAATCTTGCCACATTACTTTAAGAAACAAAACTTTAGGAAGGGAACTGCATACAGTTAAAAAAAAATAAAGTTCATTTGTACTCTTTAGCTTTGCTCAGCTCCCATCCCCAAAAACCTCAAGACCCACAAGCAGCCAACAGACTGCAGATTTAACTAATATAGAAACAATATATGTGAGGAGAACATAGACTGAGCAAGCATGCAGAGCAGGAAGTAACGCATTTACAAAAGGAGAGGGCAGATTAGATATCAAAGGGAAGTTTTTTATTACTTAAAGCAGGACATTACACCAGAACAGTAGTCAAGAAGGGGTCACTGGGTCCTGTCACTGAAAACAGAGAGATTAGATATGAAAGGAATAAGTCACACTAAGAGCATGAACTTGCTAAGAGCATTTTTTCAACCTTAAGTAACATGGCTGTAAATATACATGGGGCTCAGAGTAAAAAGACTACTGAAAGGTAACCCTTATACTTTACTGACCTGTTTCAGAGTCCTGGGTAAATCACTTGATCTCATCACACTTTTTTTTTTCCAGCTGTGAAACACCAGCAACATCTATTACACAGGGACCTGGGGAAAAGTTTCACTTTTACAGACAAGTGCAAGGCTTCATAGGAAGTGAGTTCATGTATTTGAAGTTTATTCCTTACCTCCTATGCTAATTGGTCTAACAGTTTATCATACCTCCAGCTACAAACTTAATCTTGCTATTGTTTTCTCATAAAGTTATATTATTTTCCCATACTATTCCACAGTAGCTGTGGTTTTAAATGTTAACATGAGAGCAACTTAACTCTAGAAACTAAGAATATGCCAACTTCCTACTCAACAGATTTGTTTACTATCGTTTTTAAGAAGCCTGTTTACTTGAATGACAATATTTTAATTCATTTTAGCCAACTTAATCCCACGGAGCAAGAAATGATGATCTGAAAAGGCTCTTCCCTATCTTGGGAAATACCAAATTGTTTGCTGAGTTGTAGCCTACAAGCTAAAGCTCTGCAGTCCTTCTGAAGACAATGCATTTCCCCAGCCCACGAGAACACGAACAAAAGTGTTAAAATTAATTGAACAGCACTTGACTCCAAAACACAGCACAGCAAAATTTTACAAGCTTTTCAGTATAAGGGTATTTCTTTGTCTACTGAGGCACGAGGCACAGATGAGCACGTAAAGAAGGCAAATCTGATTTTCATTTAATGCTTTAAGAGGAAAATGCAGTTGAAAGAACCTGCTTCAGCCATTGCACTTCTAAGAGTTCATCAGCAAATTAACGATACTTTAAAGGAAGCATCAAAACGAGAAAATAATGATGGCCCATGGCTTGAGCGGATCAACAGAGCTGCAACCAGAAAACAATACTGAAGAAGTGGTAAAACACATTCTGCTCAAGCAGCTGTCATTTAAACAAAGCCACAGGTTCTATTTTACTTGCTTGGCAGCTCAAGTAAAACATACACGGAAAACAGCAGTCCCTGACAGGAGAACTAGTAATGACAATAATAAGGGTTTGATCTAACAGACAAACACAAATGAGGTCACCTCAAAAACTGCCACCTGAAACAAATGGACTATCAAAAAGTTGTGAACTCACCAGTTAAAATGCTGCTGCTCACATTAATTTTCCACCTGACTGTCATTTCTTCCTCTAGGTACCATAAAATACAGTCAATATTTAAAGCTGGAAGGACAAAAGACATTACTTTTGGTTTGGGGCACTCTCGGTCACATTCAATAGAGGCTATTTAAATAAAAAAGAAACTATATGCACTACATTCTTTTCACAACTCAGCATGGTCTTAACATGCTTCTGCCACTCCCTATATTCCTTCAGCAACTCCAAATTACTGATTAAAGAATAAGAATAAGGAGTCAGAGCTCTAAGGTTCTGACAATCGATGTGGTGCAAACCACTAACACCAGCTACACCAGTGCAAGATTTCTTAACAAGAAAATGCCTCAGCTCTATGTCCCACAAAACACCACAGTGCCCCTCATTAGTAGTTCACTCCAAACATACAGGGGGATCATTGCTCTTAAGCTTTTAAAGAGTATTTTTAATTCGCCTTGCAGGTTGCTTTTTACCTTTTAGTCATGCTTTGTATTTTTAGAATAAAAATATATGGACTATTATACAGACATCATCATAAAATGGGAAAAATAACTGGAATTCTAGAATGAAGGATAGAGGTTTCTTCTGCATTGTGTAATTTGTGCCACTCTGACAAACCGAAGGAAACAAAACCCTCGGCATTTTCAGAAATCATTCATCTTTTCTGATAGTTGCCAAAGTTACACCCACACACAAATCAAAATTCTGAAGCACAGAGGCCTAGCAGGCAAAAGTAAACTCAGTTGGGAGCACAATGTAACAACTGGTACAAGGGGAAGAAAAGGAAAAAAAATACTTTGGGGGAAACCATTAAGGAAAAAGGATCTAAGTAAACCAGTCAATTGCTATGCTGGAATTGGTCAGAAGCCTAACAGGTGAAACTGAGCTAAAGACACCATACCTATGAAAATCACCACTTCCAATACATGTTTTAAAAAGTTAATTCACCTACACAACAACAGACTCACAAACTCTCCTGTTTGACTGGTTTTTTCTGTCAGGTCTCCAAAAATGAGCATTTTTCCACTTTATCCTTCACATTTAGTAGGTACCAGATGAGCTCTGCTTTCTAGACCATGGCTTAGGAAAATGTTTCCTCCAGATTTTTCTCAAGGGAAAATAAAAAATAAAAGTGCTTTTGGCTGTAAGTAGTCATGCCTTCTGCAAGAGAGAGAAAAAAATACCAAACATAACTGGCCATTTTGTTTGAATCCAAACAACACAAGTCAGATCAGAAAACCTCAAACCATTATTTCTAGAGACCAATTATTCTAGTATAAAGACACTTGCTATTAAAGCACCACAGGCAACATTTGTTCCATCTGATGCCTGCATTTAAAAGAAGTCTAAATTTTGCTTTTGTATTAAAACGTCTATTTTGGGAGGGTTAAAATTCCCTTCTCCTTGTGTACAGTGTACAATAACTAATTAGAGCTTCCAAACAGGGACCAAACACCACCATGTTCTATTTATATGCATACAATTTATTTAAACCTAAGACTGTGGTCAGGTGCTGTCAGCCAGTCCAATGTTCTTGCTGTCACTCAAGGTGAGGAAAGAAAATGCAATCCATTTTGGCAACAGCTGATGCTATATCAGAATGGAAAGCTGCAGCGTCAACTGCTCTTTGGATGACCCCATAACCAGAGTAAAACCCTGCACCACCACAAACTTTACTCTCCCACCCTCCCAAAACCAGTCACATTTTCACGCTGGCATAAATTTGTTACCAACAGATCTATGGTGTGTACAAATAGAAGATCTGGACTTGTGCTTTTATCCAGTACAGTCAGCAATAATCTCTGAGTGAGTGTTTGGGTTTGTCACGATCATCACACATGTGGAACCCAGAGGTATTCTTTTGCAGAGTACTGGATAGGTATTCCATTCATGTCTGCTGCAGTAAAACATTTGAACCCACACAGAAAAACTGTATTTAATGTTCATGTTTACATAAAGCACTTATGAAGAACAGAGTAGAAAATAATGCTTAGAGATTATCTTTGAATGCTTTCAGCAGCAAGTCAGCTGCCAGTCCAGGAGACAAGACTCCACTAAGCACTTTCTCTTCCAGAAGTGGAATCTTATCCTTGACTGCCAAGTGACTCCGGAAATGTTCCAGCATGTTTTCTTGGATGAGATTCCACATCCACACCTTCTGCTGCTTCCGTCGCTTGGCGATCAGCTCACCGCTTGCGAGCATGAGCTCGCGGAATTCCGTCATTTTATCCCACATATCCGAGATACCCTCTCCAGTTTTGGCAGAGATGCGCATTACCTGGTGGATTCAGAGGCATTTTTAAAGCCATGTAACTACCAGGCTCGAGGGCAAATTGCATGGAAATTAAGAAATGCATAAGGCAAGCTTCCTTCAACACACTCGCTTTGTGAGGATCTAATGGTTTTGTGGGTGCTTTTTGAACAGAGATCTCAAAACTGGGATTCTACCAACTATAAGTGGACCCTGAGATACACAGTATTGGGGATAAATAGGACTTTTTCAACTGCTTGCATAATAATTTTTAATGAGTCCTTAAACTAAAAGATACATTATTGCTTTTTTACTTAAATGTAGAGTTAAGTGCATATTCTGGTAGCTACCCTTTTGCACTTAAGCCAGGAATGAGGTATTTCAATTATTTTTTTACCTTAGCTTTCCAGATTGGGAATTAATTTTGCCAGTAATATTTCTAGGAGATATCTAAGAGATACCTAACACAGTCTTTTAAATGAAACAGTCTGGTTTTTTAAAGTCTCTCTCTCTCTCTTTCCCCACTGACAAACAGATGGCTAAACCTCAGGCAGCCCAGCTGATTTAACCTTAATCCAGTGGGTCCATTTTAATGCCAGGGTAGAGCAAACCTCCTTTATGTATAAAAGGGAGTGAGAGCATGTGCTTATTCTATATACACATATTAAAAAATAGTACTGAATCTTCTCCTTTATAATCTACCCTAGCCTCCTAACAGATGAAACAGAGTATTAAAACTGGAGCCCAACAAGATGGGAATTCCAAGAACCTAGACAAGGCATACACCGAAGGGCAGTACACAAACCTTTGGTCTCCAAACCTTGGAACGTTTGCGAAGCAGCTTCATAGCACTGATGTATTCAGCCTGTATTCTCCGTGCAGCCACGACTAAATCACCATCAGCTTTATTTATAGCAACTAGATCTGCCATCTCAATGATACCCCGCTTGATACCCTGAATGGAACATGGAGAGAAATCATGAACACCCAGAAGCACTGTGACATGCTCATTTACCAGGAAAAGCAGGTCAAAATGCTTTTTCAGTTTCTGGTGTCTCTGACTGACTTTTTTGTGCGTACATATGTGAGTATGTGCTAGTCAGGCACGAGTGGTACCAAAATCCTCTGTCATTACCAGTTATTACTCTACTTTGACACAAGAACACCACATACGGATATCAGAGTTCACATGATAACCTATTTCATGTGTAGAGACAAAGGGTTAACCAAAACATGACCAAGTCTGCAAAACTATTTGTATTAATTTCTGTTTTCCTATAATACAAAAACCACTACCAAAAATTATAAGTAACTAGTATATACATCAAAGTTGAGCCACAGAGTATCAAAATTTTACATCCTAATACTTCCAAAATCAGGGGAGCATATCAGATCTTAACTGTGCAATAAATTGACAACACTGAAAATACTGCAATCGTAGCAGTGTAATGGACAAAACACTATTGATATGGACTTTCTTCACACCTTGAATTTAAGTTTTTCTTTCTAGTCCTAGGTAGTAACCAATAAGAGAAACTGAAAAATACCTGTAATTCATCTCCACCTGCAGGTGGTAGCAGTAATATAAACATGTCAACCATATCAGCCACAGCAAATTCCGACTGTCCCACACCTAAAAAAGTTAAATTCACTGTTCATCATTTATTGCAAACTTTCAGTCACATTAATGACAGTAATTATGACAGATCTCAGCACTGCAGGACAAACAAATCCCAGTAACAAAACAAAGATGACAGGAAACACAACAGTTTTGTAGAAGACATACAGGACTAGAAAACAGACAGAACAAGCACTTATGTTCAAACCAGTGACCACGCATGAAAACATCAGCAAAACCAAGGATGAAAGAATACAGTTAGTAACACACCTTATTTAGATATCAAAACAGGATAATTAAAAGGAAATCCTAAGCACGTGCCTACTGTTTCCACAAGAACAACATCATAGCCTCCTCCTTCACACAGCAGAATGGCTTCATTTGTGGTCCTTGTTACACCTCCCAACGTCCCTCTGGTTGGAGATGGTCTGATGTATGCATTCATGTCTCTGGACAGCTCAGTCATCCGTGTTTTATCACCCAACAGAGACCCTTAAACGTGCAATGTTAGATTATTTCAGAAGTGCAACACAGTCAAACTTGCCCTTCTCCCTCCCGCCAAATGAACGAGTGAGAAAAGACACATCTTTTGGGCTCAGTCAGTCAAACAGGAATATCCCAGTAACAGTGGCTCAAGGCTCTGCTGTGGACTAGGAAGTTACTGCCTGGTTCTCCCACCCAGCAGAAGGTGGAAAGGCCTGATAAGCAGACCTTACTGCTATCAAATACGAAGAATTTGTTCTAGGTCAGAATGAACTCTACGCTTCCTGAATGGCTTTTTGAGGCCTATACACATCAGGCCACGCAACTAAAATATTTGCTGTTTCTGTCTAACGGGACAACTCTCTGCATTGTGATTTTGATACATCTTGGTGGATTTTCTGCTTTAGGAAAGCTGACATGCATCCCTGTCTTCCTTCTATTTGTACAAACTGCGAATCAGACTCAGCGCGATCTACAAAGACAATGCACATTCCAAAAGATGAGGGAAGCTCAGTTCTTTTAACTGGGGCAGTCTTGCTATCACATTTTGCCATTCTATTGATGCATCCTGAATACATGCACTCAAGAACACAGTCTGTCTTAGCCCCATGCCATTCCAACGCCCTTGGTTTTTTCTTTATAATCAGTTACACGTCACAGCATCTTCTCCAACAGCACAGAAACTGAAAAAAGTAATGACGTTCCCTGGAAGCTGCCCATTAGAAAAAGATTAAAATCGAGATTCTATTATTTATGTCAGAGGTACCATGAATCAAACATGGTCAGCTTATAATTCCCCTACAATATTTTATTTCAGAGTGACGTATTACAGCTGTAGAGTTTCAAAGAAATTCCAATTTAGAAAAAAAAAATAATTAAAAATTGTAAGGCAACATTCCAACACTGGAAAAGGGGAAGTCTCACAAAATTAAGACACTGATACCTATTTCCCAATTTCATATCAGACAGGGAAAAAATGAAAATTTGATACATTCAATATTTTTCTTTTACAGGCCACAAATTTTCCTCCATTTGGCCCAAAGAGATACTCCTATAGTTGACAAAGCATTAGAAACCGGACTCAAACTTTAATTCACACTCACCACCACTTGTACTAGAGGAAGGGTCTACAGCCAACACAGACACTTTGTGTTTTCTTTCTGTAAGCATTTTTCCAAAGCACTCTATGAAAGTGGATTTCCCAGCACCAGGAGGACCAGACAACCCTAAATAATCATATCAAGAAGAAAAAAACATTCTGTTAATCAAATAAATAATATATCACATGAACACCATCAACATCTAGGCTGATAACGATTCATACTTTAACACACTATCACGACAAAGGCAAATAAAAGCTACGTCAGAACTGTTATACCACCTAAGCAGTTGTAATTGACTTAAAAAACACCATCTTGATTCACCCAGCACAGCAGCACTCACTTCACTGCCCCCCTCATCCTATCCACACCAGTGACACTGGGTTAAATAACACATATTTGCTTCCCTCCCAATTGATTTATTTATACTGACTTATCTTTCAGAACTCTCAAAATACTTTATTCTAAAACTAAATTTTTCAGATTTACTAACATCTATAAAAGAAATACTATAAAAACAAAAGCCCTTACATTGAAGAGCTGTTATCTCAAAGAATGAGGTCGTTTAATTTATGATTTCCGTGTCAAAGCTCGCAAACTAAGATTAGCACCAAACTTTTCTCACTCCCACGCCCAAGTTCTTACTACCTTTCTACAGACAGAGATGACAGCTGGGCGTGACACAAGTTAGTAGCCCATCTCTTAGCAGGAGAAAAATACTTTAGAGCTTCCAGGAGAACCAGGTTTGAGTCTCCTTCAGCTGAAAAGCAGGCTGCTTTAAGGGAAGGCAATAAGACAGGAAGGTACATGGTTTTCCTTCTGTAGGCTGAAAAAGGAGTTCAAGAAAACACCTTTTCTGGGAAAAGATCAGGTCTGCTTGACTTCATCCTTCCTTGTCTAGGTGTCGATAATATCTGCATCAACCTGCAAACCACCTAACGTTTCAGCTTATAATAGTTACAAAAAACACCTCACAGAACACACTCCCAGGAAGCAACAGCAACTTCTAAAGCTTTTCCAAAAGCATTTTTCATATCAGGCCGTGATTCCACTGCACAACTGGTCTGCTGATTGGTTA
>VWZF01002109.1:399499-466805 GCA_013396755.1 Sclerurus mexicanus
AAAGATGGCGGGGGGCGCGGGCCGTGCCGCTGTCCCCGCTCCGCTCGGCACCCACCGGCCCGGCGCCCGGAAGTGACGCGCTCGGGCCGCGCCGGCTCGGAAGGGCAGTGGGGCCGAAGGACGGAGCTGCCCCGTGGCCGTGCGGGGCCCGGGCTCGGCCCCGGCCATTCCGCGGGCACACAGAGCCCCCCGCCCCGGCACAGCCCTCAGCTCTTCCCGGGCATCACACGGGGCCACCGTGGCGCTGCGGTGTGGGCCCCCCCCCCGTGCCGCTGCAGGGGGCGGGAGAGGAGGAGAAATGCCTAAACTGCGCTCACTAAATCATTTCCAGCCCTCGTTCTGCCGAGTTAANCACAGAAACTGAAAAAAGTAATGACGTTCCCTGGAAGCTGCCCATTAGAAAAAGATTAAAATCGAGATTCTATTATTTATGTCAGAGGTACCACGAATCAAACATGGTCAGCTTATAATTCCCCTACAATATTTTATTTCAGAGTGACGTATTACAGCTGTAGAGTTTCAAAGAAATTCCAATTTAGAAAAAAAAAATAATTAAAAATTGTAAGGCAACATTCCAACACTGGAAAAGGGGAAGTCTCACAAAATTAAGACACTGATACCTATTTCCCAATTTCATATCAGACAGGGAAAAAATGAAAATTTGATACATTCAATATTTTTCTTTTACAGGCCACAAATTTTCCTCCATTTGGCCCAAAGAGATACTCCTATAGTTGACAAAGCATTAGAAACCGGACTCAAACTTTAATTCACACTCACCACCACTTGTACTAGAGGAAGGGTCTACAGCCAACACAGACACTTTGTGTTTTCTTTCTGTAAGCATTTTTCCAAAGCACTCTATGAAAGTGGATTTCCCAGCACCAGGAGGACCAGACAACCCTAAATAATCATATCAAGAAGAAAAAAACATTCTGTTAATCAAATAAATAATATATCACATGAACACCATCAACATCTAGGCTGATAACGATTCATACTTTAACACACTATCACGACAAAGGCAAATAAAAGCTACGTCAGAACTGTTATACCACCTAAGCAGTTGTAATTGACTTAAAAAACACCATCTTGATTCACCCAGCACAGCAGCACTCACTTCACTGCCCCCCTCATCCTATCCACACCAGTGACACTGGGTTAAATAACACATATTTGCTTCCCTCCCAATTGATTTATTTATACTGACTTATCTTTCAGAACTCTCAAAATACTTTATTCTAAAACTAAATTTTTCAGATTTACTAACATCTATAAAAGAAATACTATAAAAACAAAAGCCCTTACATTGAAGAGCTGTTATCTCAAAGAATGAGGTCGTTTAATTTATGATTTCCGTGCCAAAGCTCGCAAACTAAGATTAGCACCAAACTTTTCTCACTCCCACGCCCAAGTTCTTACTACCTTTCTACAGACAGAGATGACAGCTGGGCGTGACACAAGTTAGTAGCCCATCTCTTAGCAGGAGAAAAATACTTTAGAGCTTCCAGGAGAACCAGGTTTGAGTCTCCTTCAGCTGAAAAGCAGGCTGCTTTAAGGGAAGGCAATAAGACAGGAAGGTACATGGTTTTCCTTCTGTAGGCTGAAAAAGGAGTTCAAGAAAACACCTTTTCTGGGAAAAGATCAGGTCTGCTTGACTTCATCCTTCCTTGTCTAGGTGTCGATAATATCTGCATCAACCTGCAAACCACCTAACGTTTCAGCTTATAATAGTTACAAAAAACACCTCACAGAACACACTCCCAGGAAGCAACAGCAACTTCTAAAGCTTTTCCAAAAGCATTTTTCATATCAGGCCGTGATTCCACTGCACAACTGGTCTGCTGATTGGTTACAAACCTCAGAAAGCCAACAATCCAAGACTACAGACCACAAATAAGAGTGAGAATGGAAGGTGAGAACCGTAATTCCACGTAAGCAGCTACTAGACAGAGATAAAAGGACTAACCCACTCTAAAGGCAAGCGGTTTTCCTTGATTTAACTTTTCTCGTTCCCTGTGGTAGGATAATACCTTCTGAAGGAGCACCTGCGCTACTTTCTTCTTCCTACTCTGAGTCGACTCTACGAGCGTAATGGCTTCGGCTAAGCAGGCCCTGTGGCCCTGGATGAGCCCGCTGTACAGCCTGCCTACGATTCTCTGCTCTGCGTCCGACAGCGGCTCCACGTGCTGCTCGGGGGCCGCCGGCTGGCACAGCACCCTGGACGGGCACAGCGCCCTGGACGGGCACACCCGTGCCCAGTGGTGGGGTGCTGGCGCCAGGGGCCCAGCGCGGTGGGGCCGCAGGCCATCTCTCCCGGGGAAACAATGGGGGAACCTCAGCAGCAACGACGGGATCTTCATCGTCTTGGGGACTACGCAGCACCCCAGGGACCAGCTCGCTTCGCTTTGCCGAGGCCCTGCGGAGAGAGGGGACACTGTGACCGTCCAAAGCACTCGAGGAGCGAAACCCTCACACGGGGGTTTCGTTTCACCCGGGCCTGCTGCCTCGAATGGAAAGGAGCCCTTCTTCCCCGCTAAAAAGGCACAGCACAAAGCAGCTACGCGACCTCCAGTAGCACGGCTTCTCCGTGATCGTATTTAATACAGGGGACCAATGTTTTTATGAAAAAGCGGACACACAAACAGCACTTTCAAAGCAAGGCAGGCCCCCGGGAGCGCACGCAGCACGCTACGGCCCCAGGACCTGAAACCGCTGTATATTCCACCTTTACGGCTGTTCTTAACAACCATCCGCGCGTATTTCAGGGGAAAGCGGTGGGACGAGAGGGTGGGCCCTCGGAGAGGAGAACGTTTCGCAATAACCCCAAGGAGCCGAACCCCCCCCCCGAGGGGTCCGGGTGGTGCCGGCCCCNAGGAGAAATGCCTAAACTGCGCTCACTAAATCATTTCCAGCCCTCGTTCTGCCGAGTTAAACCCGGGTTTTAAAACCTCCCGTTGTGGGATGCCGAGTTACTGCGGGGCAGGTCTGGTTTGGTTTGGGTTTAATGGTTATTATTTCTCCAGCCACCTTACAGTGCCTTTTCTGCCCAGCTCCTTGTTGAAGTGCACGCATTTATTCCCTACAAACATAAATGTTCCCATACCTTGCAGCCTTACATTAGGCTCGCTCACAGCATCACCACATGTGCAGTGCCAAGGATTTACTGCATAAAACAGCAGGAGTTTAGTTCCCCACGGCCCAATGCACGATTTAATCTCATTGCTGTTCATCCAGTCCAGAAGATCGTCACACTCTGAGAACCAAACGCTCTTCAGAGCTGACAAAAGATGCGATTTTGTGTCCCCATCAGCACGTGATGGAACCACGGCCAAAGGAGAGACAGGTCCCATTTCAAAGTAGCCTTGTGAAGTCCTTCTGTTTAACCAGGTCTTTATCCATCAGAGTTAGCTTGGATCGCTGTAACTTCTTCATTAAATAAGCTTTCTAAGGCTCTCTGTTTCAAGTGCCATGCTCAAACCTAGGTAGCACATTCCCATTATTATTTTAATAACAGCAGCAACAATGACAAGAAAAAAAACCTCCATTCTGCTGTGGCTCAGTTGATCCTGTACTTTGTTCCACTTTGTGTACTTTCATCTTGAATAATTTGTCATTGACCTAGATGAGTGGATATGCAAAACTGCACATTTTGTCAACACTGAAGAGGAGGGTGAATTGTTCTGTTCTCTGACTATGATAACCTTGTGGACTGGAATAACAGGAATGAGATTAAATTGTGCATTCAGCAGTTCAGAACAAAACCTCTGCTATTTTATACAGCCCATCAGTTGCGCTGCCAATCTGATACGACCACAAACAAGCACGGAGGTGCTTTAGAGTAGTCTTGCTGCAAGAACTGTTTTCAAGACTTTGCACACTGGTGTGGTCTGGAAATCTAAACTATTCAAGTCACCTCTCTTTTTTCCCCCCTCCTTGCCCCTCAATTCTGTTCTTAAACAAGTTTGCTTTTCTCCAGTCAGAGAGCAGAGTCTCTAAATGTCAGATATGACAAGAAGACTCCCTACTATTGCCTTGTCAATTATATACATCCCTTCTTTCGATATTCTGGAACAGAGATTGCACAGATTTACTGTATTTGTGTTTTCTGATCTCCAATATACCAACTTCTCTTGGGAGGTGGGGGTTGGGGTAGTGTGCACCCCATAGCTATTCCATCACGGTCTGCCAACTTGTCCGAGATTTAAGGGGAAATTATCTGGTTCAACCTCCCTGCTGCAAATTTAGCCCAGATGTTAAAGAAAACAGAAGGAACAGTCTTCCTTCTGAGCCAATACTAAATCAAACATCCCGTGAAGTGTTAGAAAGTACTGTGCCATCAACTGAGGGTCCAGCGAGGCACAAGTATTCAGACAGAAGGTGCAACTGAATCCCAGCTGGTATAAAATAATAGAAAAAGACCCTTCTGTAACTTCTCATTGCAACAGTAGTATTAACATTAGCATCTTTGCCAAATTCAACCATGCAGACTTACATTCCATCTAACTGACTTCCTCTTGCAGTTTTAGTTGGATTCATTCGTTCTTCCTCGCTCTGGCAGCACTCTGATTTCCTTGCTCTGTTCACCTCCTCTTTAAGAAACCCCAGAGTAATGTTTGAGCACATAATTACCACAACAATATTTAATATAGGCATAGACATTTTTTTACAGCTATGTGCTGTAAGGGCAAATACAAAACTAACAGATATCTACGATCTAAATGAAATTACAGTAGGATAAATAACTGAAGAAATTAAATAAGGAAGACCAGCTTGAAACTCACCAGCTTTTTCTTGAATACAAAAAGATGTACTTTTTTTTACTTACAAACTCTCTAATTGATCCCACTCTCTGTATGTTAGAAAGTCTGGCATGCCTACAATCCATACTGCTTATGGCTATAGAGTTATAAAATTTGCATCACTTACAAGAAGAAATTATTCTTTCTTGGAGAGGAGATTTTATTGCAACAATCTTTTCTACCCCTTGCTCCACTATGCCTTATTGCTGATTACAGCCTTCCTTTGAAGAAGAAAGCACTAGCTTTTCAAGGACAGTCTTGGCACTTTAGTCAAAATATACCTTCTGCTTCATCTTAATTGGACATGTGAAATAAAAACAATAGGAAGCATATTCACAGGTGAAAGTTTGCTGGTCTAAATGCAACTTGAGTCCAGACCTCCCCAGATTTGCAGTTGTGACTCAGGCGAGGAAACAGCACCAACAAAGTACATCTCCCCAGAGACTCGCTAACAGCTACACACACAGGTATTTGCTGACTACGGGCATCCCAAGGGTTTACTACAAAAAGGCCAGGACAGAGCAGCAAGTCAGCTTGCTGGCTAGGTTTGGAGACAAGAGCCTTACCACAGCTTCCCAGTTTGGCCACCTACGAAGACAGGAGGACTCCCACAGCTGAGCAGAGTCACTGTACTGGCATGGGCGAGGAGCCGTAAGGTCGTCAGAGCTCTTAGAGCTGCTCCAGAGCCTGGAAAAAGAAATTCGCTTTTTGAGCTTTGGCTGAGACCTACAAGAGAGCATCTGAAGAAAGAAGAGGAAAAAAATCAATCTTAGCTACAGTTTATATCTGTGTAACGTTTTTATAAGCAAGGGAGCTGAAGTTTCTTCACAAGACCTTAGAGCAGCGACTTTAACGTTTTTGTGTTGGGATGGACTGAGCTATAATTGCACATTAGTGAGAAATTACATCAGCCATTACAGGAAAGTTTGCTATGGCTTATGCACAAGTTTTTTATTTGTTCATGATGAACTGCCTGATATAAAATGACATAGGAAGGGGATTGATAAAAATGTATTTTCTTTTAAAAGCAATTATCTTTTCTGCAAACATTTACGCTTCTTAGGGGGAAAAAATTACTATATAGGCAGAAAAAACCCCAAACATTATTCATATAAGTCTACTGGTTGTAAAAGCAAGTTAAATAATGTTCTCCACAGGTGATTCATTGTTAAAATTATAAACCTGGAAGAGCAAGTCACTTGACAGTAAAATATAATATTTTTTTTCTTTCAATTAAAGAAGTATTTAAAAAGCCTGGCTTAAAGAGTATGTTTTTCTCCATGGCCACCAATGACTCACGATATCAAAATATTTCTCATGTAGTTCATTACTGCACAGCTGAAAAGGAAATCATTCATTGCCTCCTCCTGGTTCGTTTCAATACAGCAATGAAACCACAGCAAATATATCAGTAAACATACGTAATATAATACAATCTGTCACTTGACTTTGCCAACCCAGCCACATTCCCAGCTACTTTTTGCTGAAGGAAAGGCTTGATTGCTGCAATTTTTAAGTTCTATAGTTCACAAAGACTCAGCCCTGAGAAGAGCACTGAGATTTTCACCTTAAATACAACCCTTCTTCCCCCCACCGCAGGGTGCTAAAGATTTATCAGGTCAGTATGAAATTAGCACAATCTTATACACCAAAAAGTGAATACCTTAAGTTCACAAGGTAGGCAAGGAATCAACAATGAATGCATAACTCACTTTACCATTGCAGACAATTTGAACATTGAGAGGAAATACATAATCTTTCACGGATTCAAATGTTTTCCCCTGAATCTCCAACAGAACCGGTGCTCAGAGGTCTTTGTCTGAACATCCCTCTGCCAAGTGCCTCACTGGCAGGTGAAAACCACAATTGGTGGAAGTGAGGTAGTGGGTAGAATTATCCATAGGAACATAACATTGCAACAAAACATATCAAGACAGTTTCTGTTTCAGGATGACACGGCCAAGGTGAAAAGGAAGACCAAACCCATGATAAATCTCATAGTCAGGATGAAAAACTGAGAAATAGGAAAACCTAAGTGTTTCCAGTTGGGACCAAACCTGTGGTATGAACAGGGAAGTCTGTTTCTGGCAGTCCACCTAAGTGCCTTAAACATGAGGCTCCTGTTTATTACACTGGAAACTTCTCTTTCTCTGTATACATGTTGTATTTGCATGCTTACTCTCCACCATGCCCATAAAAGCAGGACTTTGGTCTTTTTATCATGCAAAATTGTGTAGCAATTTGAATGTCCCATTTTTTCCAGGCAGTGGAAGTGAGAGGGAAAGAGGAAATGTCTGCTAGGATTCAATGCTATATGATCAATCCCTCCATAAACAGAGCAAAACAACATTGCAAAAGGCTGGCAAGCTTAGAAAGGGCCTGTTAGAAAGCATGTTGGATCATATTGTGTGTCACTGCTTTATACCACAAAGGAAACACCATGAGGCTACTACATCCTCTGCTTCCAAATCTCAGCCTAATGCTACAAAATATTGTACCACAGAATTAAAATGAAAGAAGATTCCTTAAATAAGACAAAAAGGCAAGTAAAAACCCTAAAATCCAAGCCAAAAAAAAAAAAAGCTACAGTCATAACTGATGCAGTTGCAGGGGGGAAATTAGCATAGAGCATATGAAGTCAAATATTTGTTTCTTGAACCAGTTAAAAGAGGTCTAGAAGGGAAATGGGGAATAATTTTATCCAGAAGTTGGTCTTTTCATCTCAACGCTTTCCAAATTAGGACCATATTTGGAAAAGAATTCTGTGTTCAAACAGCAACCCCATCTCGATGGATCACTATGTTATGCTGCAAGAAGCAAACATGTTCCACCCGGCTTTCCCCCCCACTGGTAATTAGCCATTAATTTGCTCTCTGAAAACTAGTGTTTCTCTTTAGCACACATGCATAAAATAAGGCAATAATTGGCGTGGCTCTCGCCATCAGGGTCACTTACTTCTTTTGGCCAGAAGGGGAAGCCAGCGCACTGGTTTTGTCACACCGCCCGGCTGTATGCTGAACACACAGGAGTAATTCATCATCATCACAATCCTAAGTCTACCCTGTTCGGTCGTGGCTGACTTTTAACCACCTAGAGAAATTAAACACATTGCACATTTATTCAGCCTGCCTTCAGCAGGCTTCACAATGCAAAAATGTAAAAGTCACACCTCTGCAAGCATGAATTCCATCTCAGTTTTGTTTGGAGAGTTGCTAACAGAAAACCAATTCTATTTAGGAATCCTTTACAGCAAGTTTCTGACTTCTCAGCAGAATTTTGCTGCTGCCCTCTCTCTGGTCACTGCAGTAAGTCAGGGATCTCTGTGTAACATAGGGCTTACATAGGAATGTCACGTTATTTCCCACCTAAACCAGAAACAAAACACAAAGCCTAATTTTTAACCAGTAATTCTGCTGTTAAGACACCTATTCAGAATATCAGTGTGGGAAACAAACTGAAAACTTCATATGAAAGGTGTGAAGAGTTGCCTTGTTGCATTAAAGAATTTTATGTTTTCTTGTTGAGACTAAAGACAAGAAATCTGCAGTACTCACACCTCAGATGACTTGTGGCCATCCGCATCCTTCATCCTTTTCAGACCAGATTCATCTGCATTTATTTGATGTTTTGTGATTTCAGTAGAGACACACTGAACAACTGAGGGCTGTTGGTTTGGGGCTTTTTTCTGATCAACTGCTCCATTTCAGTTTCTCAGCATTAAAAAAAACATTACTATTTGATTTAAGCTAATCTATCAGATGTGTTAGATCAGGCCTTTCTCACAGTGCTGTAGAAAAAAACACCAGCAGTCAGATGCCAGAAAGTGTATGTGGGTCTGTCCAAAATTTCTTGGATTTGTATCTATGTGCCTCTAGTCTGGCCTAGACTCAGACTCTCTGCCCATTTCTGGGCAGAAACCTCCAGGAAGGTTCCACTTCCAGGAATGGTTCAACTCTCAACTCTGTGCTCAGTCGGAGGCAGACTGTGCAAATCGTCAAGAGATGAAACATTCAAAAATGAACAGAGGAACCCCCAAACACAAGGCTGTGTTACACACATATATATATACACCCACCCATTCCTTTGTCCTTGTTTGCCACGTGTTCCAAGAGAATATATCCCTAGTGCTATTTACTTCTCATGTAACAAGACTAATACTAGAACACAATAAACCAATGTTAAGTACTTCAGTGAGGATGCAGTCACCAATAGCCCATTAAATCTTAAGAACTGCCTAAAAGGATGAGTAAAAAATTGATAGTGTTGCATTAAAAGTATTCTAGATGGCCTCCTATGTTGCAGCATCTCTCTCCCATCACCATCCCTTTCGGCTGAAGACGTTTTGTACCAACTTATCCTAAAAAAAACACCCCACAGAGTAGGAACTCAAAGGATTAAAACAGCAGTTACATGCAGAATGAGAAGACTGCTGAAGAGACCCCGATTTTGGTTTTATAAAAGCTTCTCGTATTCCATACTGAACACTGGACTATGAAGATTTTTTTGTTAAAGAGCAACAGCTTTAACCAAAGAAAACAAAACAAAAAAAACCCCAAACCCAAATAAACAAGAAACAAAACACCCCCCAAAAACAAACAAAACCAAACCCAATCCACAACACCAAAAAACCCCAAGAAAATCAGAGCTTAAGTCAGATCTCTCAGCTCTTCAGATTTCAGAATCACATGTCAGTGACATCTCAGCTCCTCTGTTCAACTGAAGGAAAAGTAAGCAGTCATTCAAATCCACTCTCAGTTTAGCTGGTGTTCTGAAAAAACAGCATTTCATGAGTTAAAGCCTCTGTCTATCTAAATGTGGAAAGCATAAAAGTTCTGATGTCATCACCTTAGAGTGAATCCCTCCTTGTAACTAAGCCTGTGACAAGAATAAAAATGGCATCAACAGTCTGTTTTAATGACACTGTTTGTATCATTTCCATTTACAAAAGTAACATTTCTCCAAAGTCATTAGTGCCCTGCCATTATAGCTGTCACTGCTTCCTCAGTCTTGCAGCTCTGAGAGCAAAGACTGTGGATAAATTCCTCTTGGGAATATTGACGAGCTTCAGGAAAAGCTCTTTTCCAGATGGTTTTGTATGTGGCATTCATACTCCAGTGTTCTCCCATGATGGTTAAATGCTATTAGCAGAACACGCTCCCCGGCAGAAAGTGGGGTTTGTTACTAGGATAGCTGTGCAAATCACTACATTTTTTAGCTGCAACTCATCTTCATTTTAACTACACAGCCATATGGAACAAGGAGAAGAGGGGAAAAATAGTCTTGCCTGTTTTATATTAAATCAGGACATCTCAACAGATATGATAAAAATATAAAATATAAGAAAATATACTCAAGTGACAAAGGGATCCTCAACATCTCTGACAGAACTCATTCTTCAGTATTCAGACCAAGCCCTAAACACTCAGTCACAGCAGGAAAGCATCCAAGAAAGCATCAAGGACACCTGTGCTATTCCCAATACGCATTTTTCTAACCTGTCATTGACAATCTCCAATGACCAATTCTCCAAAAGCTATCGGATAACTTGTTAGTGTTTTACTATGTTTACTGACACAAAGTTCCTCCACCTGCCTCCAGTATCAAACTAAATTTTATTCTCTGCAATTTAAGCCTGCTATTTCTTGTCCTACTTCCCATGAAGTGGAAAAAAAGAGATTGAACTCTTCTTCCTCAGAGTAGCTTTCCATGCGTGTTTCAAAATAAACCTCTCAGTTTGACCTTTTCAGTTAATTTTAAATCATATTTATTTACCTATATTTTGGTCCTATATTTTAGAACCAAACTTGAAATAAATAAGGATAGTAATACAGGGAGTTTCCTCACTTCATTCTGCCATCATGCACACAAATATTCTTAGATTACTTACTGATCCCTGGCTCAGGAGCTCAGACAACAGGGCAGCACATACTTCAGCAAAGGTTACTTCTGACAAGTTAATGGTCAGCCTTTCTGGAAGAACACTACAAATAGAGACCTAATGCCAGTTATCTAGCCACATACTTTCTTAATTCGTACATTCTAAGTAACAAAGACCACATTTTAAAGTCTGACCTGGGTAAGAAAACTCCTCTGGTTCCCTGTGATCTAAGAAAAAGATGACGGCACATGCATTTTTTCCCCATTGAAATAAGAGGAAACAAAAAACCACCCAACTTTTGCCTCCCTTCCTTACTTTAATGTAACTGTTGAAGGGTACCATCCCCACCTCTTTTCTTTTTTTCTTTTGGAGCAGTGACTCTCAGATGCTTCTTGGATAAATATTTCAACACTTATTTAGGAAAGAACGGCAACTACTTAAAAAAACCCTGCAAAATGAACTACAACACTTTTAGGAGTTTTGGTTTAAAAACATACCAGAGAAACAGTCAAAAAAAAAGAGACAAGAACAGAAAGAAAAATAGTTTAATCCACAGAAATAATCCTTGTCAATTATCTTAGCTAATCTTTTCTGAGGATTAATCTGGACGTGCCCCATGAGCAACTTCCAGGGGATACGAAAGTTAAGATGTTTAGCTCAGTTATGTAAGAGTCCTGGAATTAGGTGAACTTTTTCATAGAATCATTGCTCATTCTCACAAGTGCTTTATGAAAGCACTAGGAGATGATGAATGACTCCAGATTCCCAGGAAAACATGATGGAAATCCAGTGTGTTTCTAGTGGAGTGGCAATCTCCAAAGGTGAATGCAAGAGACACCACTTTGTATAAAATACATGGATATACATAACTATAAAGCAAAACCATTTGGCTAGGCACCCATCCTACTGAAAACTTTTGGAAATCACAGGCTGGAAATGATGTTGCAAAATGCAATTCTGAGATGTATTAAGAGAAGTGCTAAAAGTGTTAAAATTTCACTTTACCCAGCTCTCCACTCGACAGCTTTGAACACTGGTGAGGCCTCAGGTCGAGCACAGTGCTCAGTTTCAGGCTCTCTGCTAGAAGGGGAAGGAATCCAGAGGAAAACTTCACCGAGTACATTTAAAAGTGAAGAAAAAACAAAGACCTCAAACATGAGGGTTTTGACAAAAGGAGAACTGGAAGAGCAGGGGATGGAGAAGGAATGTATCTTTCTTCAAGGCATATGGTGTTACACAGATGACAGTGAATGATTTGCTGCATCACCATCAAAAGCAGACTAAGAGGTAATCACTTCAGTTTGTAGAAAGACAAATTTAAACCAAACAGTAGAAGAAACAGAACCACAAGAGTGATTAATAACTGGAACAGGGTACATAGGGAAACTGCAAAATACCTTCTATTTGAATTTACTTAACCCCTGTACAGAGTCTATCTGACCATGCCACCTCCTGACAGCATGCATGATGCAGCCAGCCCATCACCTGACTGGGATTTACTGCACTTCTACATATGCAAAACATGTATGAGGCTCAAATGCAGCATTCCTAAAAGGATTTGTCTCAAATCTTTATGCACCCAAAGTGGTGTTTTACTTTTTCAAAGTTATTTTCCCTCCCCTCATAGCCCTCAGGCTTTTAGACTGATCTTTTTAGAGGCTGAAATTCATAATTCATCTGAAGAACAGCATCTGTTCCAGTGTGACATCTCCCCCTGTGGCTGGGTCAGCTTTTGCCAGAGGGAAACCACATGGAGGCAAGTCCCTCCAGATTTTTCCCTTTCCTCCCATAAAACCTCCAGAGGAAGAATGCATCTGGGGGAGGTGGCAGGGAAGGAAGTGAAGCAGATCCCTATACTCCCTCTCCCCAGATATCAGGACTACAATTACTGACCTCTTTTCCTCCAGCTTTCCAGGGAAAACAAAACCACCCATCAACAAAAAACAAACAGAAAAATGCCTCAAACACACAAAAGATCATCACTTAAGCCCACCTGATGAGACAAAATAAAGTGATGCACCCCGAGCTTGTGCGTTAACATCGTGTGTTTCCAAATAGCTGTACCACATGAATATTACTTTAACCCCGCCTGGGTTTGGTTCTACACACTAGGCATGCTTCATTCTGTCAGACACCACAGTCTCTTGGCTTTAATTTCTTAACCTCTAGCACATGGTCACCGAGAGGTGTGACTATATCTAAAGACCATAAGCACCTATGGGGCAAAAGAACTCCAGGAGCACACAAAGACCTGGCCTCTGTGCAACTGGTGTTCCAGTTACTGGGTACTGTAATTTTGGGACTGAGCTCCATTTTTCTGGTACAATGAAATGCACAAACTCATATTGAGCAAAGCATCATTATTTTCTGTTCCCACCTCTGCCTTAAAAATAGGGTCTTCTAGAATTTGCCGTCTTTAAAGAAAAGGAATTTAACAATATTTCCAATTGCATAATATGTACCTTAGCAGCAAACCAGCAAAGGTTAACCATGTCAGACTTGAAGTCTGGAAGCTACACTCCCAACAACCCACAAAAATAAACAGGATACTTAAAGGTGCCCAACAATAAAAAAACAGAAATTAAAAATACCCCACATGCAACTGTTTGTTTTTCCAGGTATACACTAAATATCTTTGTATGGTATCACATTAACTCATACTCTGTAATGAGCCCACTTACTGTGCTCTCAAAACCTCCATAAGCACTCAGAGGAAGAAAGGTTGTGGAAAGAGAGAGCAGGTTACAAGGAATGAGAGGTAGGAATGTCACAAGGAGTCTTCTGGATCTGCACATGAAAAACTAAAACCAGACAGAGTATACATTTGAAAATATGAAAATTAAAAGGACCTAATTATTATATATGCCTGAAGAGGATATCATCATTCCATTGTAACGTTACATGGTATTGTTTTTGAGGAAAATAAGCCAGCTTTTACTGATGGACTAGCCAGCACTTTAAAGTATATTGTATTGCACCCTGACAACTATATCTTTAATATATTTGCTGCCTCTCTAGTTTTTACTGCTTATTGCCATCAGAAGCTTCAGATGATCAGAGAAGCCTCCAGTGGTGCAGGTCCAGCCCTGTTCCTGTGTAAACACCAACCTTCACTCGTGCAGGCTTTCACCCACAACTCCTGTACGTAAAACATTTGTGCCCCGGACTGATTTTAGGAAAAGACTTCAACATGTGAGGCGCCATCTGCTCTCTACACATTCATCCAGCATGTGGAAGCCAGTCATAATCACGTTTTCCAAACTTGCATGGCACTGAGAGGTTACCACATGAAGATGACGAACAGCGTTATTTGGATTAGGCCTTCAGCTCCGCTCAGTCCCCTACAAGAAGGGCTGTTTCCTGTTTACGTGACAGGCCACGTCACATTTTTCAGGCATGCCACATACAGTTGTGGAAATAATGAGTTTTGACTGGGATTCTTGTATGCGCCACCTGGGTGAGGCCATGGTAATTCCCAATGTAAGGCGACACAGTGATGTTTTACAAAACACAAGGGGTGGGAAAAGAGCGTGGAAAAAAAAAGCCGAGGAAAGGCTCCATACGCTGCATATCCCTTCATCCACTTTATTATTGAAGGAATAGCAGTGCAAGAGCACCCAGACAACGAAAATAAACACCACAGACAACGAGATCACACATAGCACCACCAGGCGGTCCTTTCCCCCCCACGGCAGTCCAATACAATGCCCACATGCAGCAGTCCCCACGCACGTTCAGCTGTGAAGTTCCAGGTCTGACCGTGTTTGGGATTGTTCCATGTAGTAGCACTGCCATACCCCAGTCAGCCACCCGCTGCTGCTGGCACACAGAGGGGCTTTCCCTGTACTTGCTCAAGTGGTGGGAAGAAAACCTGGCTGTGAACACACTCCCTTGGTAATTCCTCTTGCTGGACCTGCTATTCACCAGCTCAGCTCTCCAGCTACATTAGTGTCACCACTGCTGCTCCTTTTGCTCCTCCCTGACAAGGCAATCATTGATGTAGGGCTGGCCCGTGTTTGTTTCTGAGGGTAACTGGGGCAGAAAAGGGAGAGAAATAAGACTAAGACCATCTTTCAGTTCTCTTCATCTCCCTAAAAAGCTTCACTTATCATAAAAGCAACACCACATCCATGTTCAAAGAGGCAGTTGCGTGTTAGGGGGATCAGAGGCCACTGCAGTAAATCTCCTTCTGGAAGAAAATCAGGAACCCAATTGCTGTTGTGTAGCCCTAACCCTAAACAGCCCGGCTGGTTAAAAAAAAAGATTAACAATTCACCAAGTTCAATGAACCCCCACTTGCCACTGTGCACATGTGTTTTTTTGCTTTGTCTCTGTTGTTAACTCACAATATGGATTACTCTGGGACTTGTATGGTGCTAACAAGTCCCCTGAGGCAGAATGGATGGCCCTTCACTGAATCAGGGCCTCAAACTCGAGGCTCCTACTTCAAGGTGACAAGTTTAAGCTGCCACACACCCCCACATCAACATTTAAGACATCCCGGTGATTTTCTAAGAACAGAATAGAAGATGGTCAATTTCTAGAAAGTTCCGTGGTTTAACATTTTGATTGTAAGAATGCAAAGAGCTGCTTTCTATCAATGCAAGTTCATCAAATTCAACTGAAGCTCTATTGCTGTATCCGTTCAAATCTGCTCCTGGGCCTTGGGGAACTCACAGGAACAGTGAAAGCAATGCCACGATTCCTGAGAGATCAAGTGTGTCAGAAAACTGGCTGGCCACAATGCCCAGAATGTATTCTACATTAGAGCCATATCAATCATTATCAGCAGGGCTGTTAAGCAACCCCCACATCCCAGTTAAAAGCTACCCCATGAAAGAGTATTTACAGAGCTGCTCTCTTGGCACAAGATAAAAATCCAACTCCTGGACTCTTAAGTCTTCAGAGCATGCAGATCAAGGTAGCTTCTTTCTGTGCTGCCTTAGAAAACAGCATGGACCAAATCCAACAGACACAGGGATCAAGCTGTGTTTGAGGGGTTTGTAAAGCCTGTTTGTAGTCAAACCACTGCCCGAGTCATGTTCAAAATGAAGCCATGCTTGGATCCAGTTTCCAAATACTGCTGTTGCCAGCACTATGGCCTATGTGGTGACTTTGACTTGAGGAGACTGGTCCACGAGCTTGAAGGAGTATCTGATGGGACAGAAGCCATCTTTCAGTCTCCACACATATATCTGAAAACACTCAGGATTACCAATCCCCGAAGTATCAACAGAAGACAGAAGTAAAAGGCTCAGAGACGAGACAGACCCTGCTCTCCTGCCAAGAACCAAGCAGTCCAAGAAAACAGGGAAGTGTTCCTGCAGCACTACACACATCAAGTCTCATTCTCCTGCTTGTAGTAAGCTCCTCTCAGTAATCTAAAGGCACGGAAACCCAAAGTTATCATACAAGAAAGAGTAAGGGAAAGGGAAGTTAGGCACACCATTTTTCTTCATATGAAAGAATGTTTTGACATGTTACAGGGATACCGGGGAAAGAGAGAAGCTGCAATAGGAAAATATGTTTTACAAAGGCAAACTGTGCTGTTCCCAGCACATCTAAGCAAGTGACCTCTCCACTTAAACCAAACCGAGCAAAAGCAGCCTGTTTTCCATGTGCAGAGACCCCTCTCTAATATAATTATAGCTCATTTTATATTTATTATAGTACAGAATTGTAAGTGGTAGGTTTTTATCACTGCTATGAGAGATCTTAACTCCTGTCTACAATCTGAAGCAAGTGAAGGTGCTTACTTCTACAAAATTTAACTACAACAGCCTCCTCTGAGCTTTACGGATTTTAAGTCTCAGGTGAGCTGGCAGGATGGTGAAAAGGTGATACAGATTTTTCAATTCACCCTTTAGTAGTGGGAGGAAAAGGGAATATCACAAACCAATTCCTAAGAAAAAATTAGGAATCTGCACCCACTAGAATAAAAAAAATTATCTTATATTCCTGAAATATGATTGAGTCAAATTCCAAACTTTTGACCTGTCTGTAAAATCTGGAGGTTTGTTTGACATTAATTTACCTTGTGTGGCTGAAGTTATCAAAAGTAAGAGCATACACTGAGGACCCACATGCCATTTTTAACTGTAAAGCATTTATCAGACCTGAGTAAAAACTATACCCATCTTGTCCATTCAGTGCAATAGACCTGTTCATCTTTGTACCCCCTTCAAGCCCAGGGGATGCCTTCATTACAAAGCTTACTGGAGTTACTTGTGTGTTTGTAACAGGTTTGAGCAGGAGGCTGTCTCTCCATCACCCCTGCTTCATGAAAACCAGCTCACCCTACAGCCCCTCAGACACAGCCACTGCAGCTGAAGACCATCATCTCCCACAGCTGCACAGCTGGGATGAATGAACCAGGAGCCACCTTGTCAGCCACCTCAACTGAACTGGGAGCCCAGAACCCTCCACCTCAGCAGCTCAAGGTACACGAAGGCACACAGACACGTGACCTGCGATGGCACAGGACAAGAACAGCAGCTCCTGGGAACAAGGACCGCTTCAGCCAGCCCACACCTATCAGTGGCCCTGCAAACGAGAGACAGCTACACAGATGCGTTTTGTCCCACAGAGCTTTCCCCTCTGAGCAAGTCACGGAGGCAAGAGGAGAGTACAGAAACTTCATTTCATAAACCAGACAAGTTATTTATTCTGGAGCCTGTTGGGGGAGAGAGAGATGACAAGAACGACTGCAAGGCTTGCCTCTATTGCTCAAGTCAGCAGTCACAGAACACAACCCCTACATACAAAGCCTAAGTACAAAGCTGGCTGACAATTTGTATTACTTCAGTCAGATACAAAGTAAGCTACATACTACTGTAGAGAGGAGGAAAGAGAATCTTAATAACTGTAAAAAAATCTGTAGAACAAGCCCAAGCAAAAGTGAAATCCTCTCTTCATTGGGTTTAAGTCAAGGACAGAAAGGGGCAGAGGAAAATAAGAGCCATTTTCCCTTCTCTCCGGCACAGAATTAAAAACTTATATGAAGAAAATGAACTGTGAGATGATGCATATAAAAAATATATTGCTCTACCATGACTGGTGATGGTAGAGTTATGTTGTATATTTAGGCACACATCCAGAAAAAGGTGACTGCCAGTTCATGGTTATGAATCATGAATCTCAAGAGCAGGATGAGAGACTGCAATGTGCTTCACAGAACAAACCAGCAGCAATTAATAAAGAGAGCATCAAAACACAGCCAGCTTCCAAGATGTCGATCAAAGGTTTAAAGTGCAGTAAGACAAAGGAAAAATCAAGAAGATAGGTACATCAAAAAAGGCCCATCTAAATTTCAGACACCTCTGCGCTGATTTATTGTCTTCAAAAAACAATACCCACAGAACTGCATTCTTTGAGGCTAGAAAAGACAAATACAGTTGTGAAAACATAGCTGTGGTAGCAAGAGAAGTGATTTAATAAGCAAATGGCTTTAACAAAGCAGAGGGCAATACCAGGTTAGCAAGCATTAGGTCCATGATTCTGTTACAGGATCTGTTAAAACATGAATTATTTCTCTCCGTACCTTCCTAAAACCACACAGGTAACCATGACTACCTCTCTTAGCTTTCACCAAAGGTTTTAAAGGTTCACCAGAGACTTTTAAATAGTTAAAAAGTCATCTCCACCTGGGGAAAATTATTTTGTTTCCAGCACTAAAGAGCCAAGGGAGAGATTTCAAAATACATTCAGCTCCATGGAATTGCCTCCACACTGCTTTTCCTCAATACTTTTTCTAAACAGTTATCCATGCCTTTCAGTTTCTCCTAACAGGGACTTGTCTTAGCTTTTCAAGGAGTATCTTCAGTATTCAACTCTCTGGTTCAGGAGTCAAAGCCAAGGAAACTATGGGGAAATAAGACCAAATAAGCAGCAGGAACTCACCTGGTTACAGAGCTGACACCGTAGGTTCTGTCCAAGTTTCTACCCCTCATCATTCTCTGTTTTGTGAGAGATCAGTCAGAAACATTTTTTCTGTCTTGTCCCTTGCCTTTTCCTGCTTTCTGATTCCAACATCCAAAGTGAGGCAAATCAGTAAGAAAGTTTATTCAAAATGCTCCAAAAACCTTCAGAGGAGCCTCAAGCTAGCAATTGCTCCCTCCCAGGCAACTTCTGCCCTGCCTCCTGTGTTTCTGGCTATTAGTCTGTCCTGGTTTAATCCCAGCTGGTAACTAAGCACCACACAGCTGCTCACTCACCCCAGGTGGGGAGGAGGAGGGAGTTGGGAGGGTAGAAGTGAGAAAACTTGTGGGTTGAGATAAAGACAGTTTAATAAGTAAAGAAAAAGTTGCACACACAAGCAAAGCAAAAGAAGGAATTTGTTCCCTACTGCCCACGGGCAGGCAGGTGCTCAGCCATCTCCAGGAGAGCAGGGCCTCATCAGGGATAATGGTGACGTAGGAAGACAAATGCGATTGCTCCAAACATCCCTTCCTTCTTTGTTTTTCCCCAGTTTTACATGCTGTGACACCATATGGTATGGGTCATCCCTTGGGTCAGTTGGGGTCAGTTGTCCCAGCTGTGTCCCCTCCCAGCTCCTTGTGCCCCCCCAGCCTCCTCACTGGTGAGGTGGGGTGGGGTGAGGGGCAGGAAAGGCGTTGACTCTGTGCAAGCCCTGCTCTGCAGGATCAAAAACATCCCTGCTCCATCAATGCTGTTCCAGCAAAAATCCAAAACACAGCCCCATACCAGTATGGTGAAAAAAGCTTAATGCTACCCCAGCCAAAACTACAACAGCCTCAGGTGCTATTCCAATCCACTCACCCTATTTAATAAGGTACAGCTGAGATACTCTGTGCTATCACATGAGGGGACGTTCCTGCCTTGCACCAAAGGTCTCCACGCCACAAAAAGCTGGGTAACAGATAAGGAAAATGTAATGTGTGCAGCATTCAACAGCATCAACAACATAGAAAAATTGACAACAGTAAGAACTTACAAAAACTGGGATCCTGCTGGTCCCGCTTAATTCAGATTACCACTGAAAGTTTCTGAGGCACTGCAGAGAGAGTATTTTCTAATTTTAACCCCCATTTAGGAAAAACAGAGAGGCATTACAGCCTAAAACACAAAAGACACTAACATTCAAAGCAGTCAGAACATAAAACTGTCTTTTCTTATTTCAAAGTTTACCAAAACTTGCATAGGATCATCCAAACATGAAAACATCCAAATAGAAACGCTCTTAAGACTTGCACGATGAATGGTTACAGCACTAATTAAAAAGAAGTCCCTACCTCACAGCTGCATTCCAACAAAAGGAATGAAACTGGTTGGGAACAGCTGGGAGTTAATGTAGTAGGGGCTGAACACAGAAAAACCAGAGACACTGACTGAGCAGCAGACAGCATTCTTTCCCTTTTTGGTAATCTTTAAATTTTATTTAAAGAGCTACATTTGTGGTATGACTGCTTCTTTGTAAAACAGATATGTTAAACTGAATCTGAAAAAAAAATAGCTGTTCTTGGAATTTAAAAATACAAAAACATCACTAGCCAAGTCCTCAATCAGGAACTTGAACATCCTGGATTTTTTTTTCCCCCGAGCAGGGGAAGAAATGTTAATTTTAAACATGTATATTGAGCCAAGCAATGGAATTAACTTAAAAAAAAGAAAAAAAAAAGAAAGAAAATAAAAAGGTGGGATTGACTCATTCTCCAAAAAGGGCTGTTACTCATTCCAGTGACATCCACATGCACACGCCTGGCTGAACACACATTATCTCTGCTGCTCAGCTTTCCCTCATGCTCCTGCTAGAGCTGCATGGTCCATTTTAGCCAGGCACAGGCACTGGAGCTCCAGTGAAGCCCCGGTCTCTCCAACTCCATCATCCCAGCACCTGACAGACACCTTCCAGCTGCAGCGGGACACTCCTTCCCTCACCTCTCCTCAGAGCAAAAGCAGAAGCGTGGGGAAAGCTCAGCATATCTTCATTTCTAGTTGTTGCTCCTCAAGACTGTATCTTTCCCTGCTTTGTTAAGAATCTACCAAGAAGTGGACAAGACAAGGTTTTAATCAAATGTAAGCAGTAACAACAGGTTTTATTCAAAACTTCCAGTAAAGAGGACCCACTAGTTTTGGAATAAAGGTACTTGAAAGTACTACAGCTTATGTGAATATAAAAGATCAAAGAGAAGAAAATAAACCAAGCAGTAAAAAAAAATAAAAATTAAAAATATATATATATATTTTTTAAAGTTTGAAATAGACCCACACAGGGATACTGAAGTCCTTCAAACAATTAACAGTTACTAGGTTTGGCAAAACAAGGTTCTCTTACAAAATTAAAAGCCTACTTTTGTTACATAAACTGTATAAAACTGCTCAATAGTTAAAGAGCATTCTGTACAATTTTGTCTTGAAATACACAGAGCTGCAGCCTTCAAACTGCAGCATGCATTATTTTGTCCTCTTCATGGGTAAAAGACACTTCGCAATTGTTTTGGGGGAAAAGGAAGAGGCAAAAATAGTCAGAATTACCAAGATGAAGCCACTATAAAAACAAAATGCACAGCAAAATTCAGACCTCAGTTTAAACTAACACGCTATGTTTACAATATATTCTACATTTCAGCTGTCATTTTCCCATCCCACTCCCACCTCCCCCCCCATTCAAATATGCCTAATTCCTTTACGGTCTAAATCTAATTAATTTCTAAACTTTCAAATACACCATACATACACTTAGCAAAAAACATACCTAACATTCTTACAGCAGTATGGTCAGGACACAATTTCAAAGAGAGTACACAGTTATTGAGATTAAGCCTTATGGATTGTTTTACTTTTAAAGAGAACAGCAACCATCAATTCAGACATGTTTTTAAGAAGTACTGAGGAAAGCCTGCAGAAAGCAGACTTCACCACCATCAGCCCTTAGCTCCAGAGGACACGGGGGAGAACAGCGAGTGATGACTGGAAGGAAGAAGGAGAACCTCAGGAGTGCCAGCTACGGGAAGATCCTTGGGGAACTCGGTCCGACACACTGCGGTTCTGGCTCGGTTGTCCCTGTTGTACTAAGGCCTGCAAATCAGCTTTGCCACAGCACATTACAACATAAACTAAAATTCTTTATACCAACAGTACGTCAAAGGGGTTTATTTATCTTTGTTTCTGAATCCAACAGTTGGTCACAGAAGTCAAGTATTCTCATGGCTCTTATTCAGCTGTTGCCAGTTCGGGGGGGGGGAATAAAAATGTGTGTGTCTGACTCATACATCTTTGAAGTACATGCAAGGCTCAACTGTTTCCAAATTGCAGGAGCTTGGGACCTTTTAAGACACTGAAGAAATAGGATTATTAGAAGATCCCATCTGAGTAAATACTTTATCCAGCCACTGAAGGGGACCATGAAGATGTATCTCTATCCAGCATGGAGTGCTCGTTACATCCTGGCGATGATACTCGGCTCCCCAGCCCTGGAAACAGAATCATAAGTGGGGAAAGAAAAAAAAGTCACCTTATTTTATAATATTAATTACGTGAGAAGAATACTTCTTTCTTACCAAAAGTAGCTTTCAAGAGTCATTATCAGCAGTGTAGTGTAACACCCTTGATGCACTAACTATTATCACATTTCAACAAACAAATCAGAAGCTAAAAAAATAATAAATGTGGAGAAAGTATAATTCTGAGATCTCTTGATCTTGGAAGACTGAAGAATTTCACCATAGATCAATAAAGCCTGAGGTCTCAAATAAAGCCTCTGAAGAGTGGGGTAAAAGTCTTTCCTGCCTAGACCAAAAAATAAAACAAACTGGGGGAAATGCTGCCAAAGAGATCAACAAATTAAAAGCTGAGGTCTTCGAGTGACGTGGAAGTGGGGGTGAGGCATCTGTCTGACAAGAACCAAAGTATCATTCTCAGGATGGGCACGATAAACTGAGCAGTAAGTCAGAAACATTCCTCTTTTGGCATGGTCATTCCCCACCAGGCGAATATTTCTCAAGGTAAGAGAAGATAGATTTTGTTTGAGATCATACCTGATTCAGTTACAGTAATTACCAAAGACATAAAGAGATACTTAAACAACATTCCAAACCGTTTTGTAAGTGAACCATTTTGGGGGCAGGTCTGGAGAAAAGACTGTGACATCTGCAGGTAGAATTTGCTGTGCTCTGTATTCATGAAGGGATGACCCAGCTCCCAACACAGGTGGCAGCAGCTCTGAACACTGTGCAGTGCAACAGCCAATACACAGGAGGTCCTGTTTGACTGGTCAGGCAGCACTGCCATGCAGCTCTTTAGGATGCAGAGCCATAAACAACCTATTCCATTTTGGGAATCAGATGTGTCATAATACATCTGGATGTTGCCACCCTCCTATCATGAAGAGCACTTCAGCATATTAGCCACCTTCACTTGGTTACTTTCATATATATATCCAGCCCTTTTATATCAGTACCTATGCTGACATTCACACAACAGCCACATCACAAATCTTGACCTTATGTGCCTTCCTAGAATAGAAAGGTTATTATTCTAAATAATTACTGCAGGTCCTAATTTGGAAGCTGCTGGTCAATATTTAAGAGGACTTACATGAAGAAACACTTCCTTCAAGTCACCCCAAGCTTTCAAAGTATGTGTGTCAGATGGATTTCTGTCCACAAATACAACTTCATTTAAGATCTGTCTAACACTTACCGAGCATTTCACACTTAAAATTCAACAGCTATTAACAGGTTGATAGAGGGAGTTACTGGACCATTCAAAATCACTACATTAAGAAAAAACAATTAATTTTGCTTAGAAAATTTTCACATACCTTTACAAAACTCATACGGAGAGTGCACATCTTAGTGAGCTCATACACTGTCTCGAAGCCGTGGTTCACGGACTGAGCCAAAAGCTGAGCAAACTCTTGGTTGTTGAAAATCTTCAAACTGCAGCCACTGGGGATTTTGCAGACCGTGGTGGGATGGAACCCATGATGGTAGTTGCAGTTCCGACTTTGCACAAAAATACTGCTGTCACTAAGACATTCAGCGTACACTTCCCCACCAACATAATAGAGGTGAACACCTGGGAGGAGAAGGTTGTTTAGACAAATTCACACTGTGCATCTGTTTTTCATGCTCTGCCTCCACAGAGGTAGGTTTCTGCTTAAAGAGATAAACATTAACTGCATATCAAAACACTAGCTGTCTGTCTGTCTTCAAACTTGATTTTTACTCTTCTGTTTCATCAGCAGTAGATTTGAAAAGGGGGTGTGTATATATAGGAGGAATCAACATGTATGTTCAACAACAATAAACTAGCAAGCACTGTAGTTTTGATGCACTACATTGGATGGCTTGACCACTTGAACTTTTTCTCATTATATTTATGTAAAACAATAATTGGGAATGCAAGAGGAGAGGGCAGAAACCTATGGTATAATTTGTAGACACTAAAGCTGGATTCTCTGAAAAAGTCTTGACTGATAATTTGGGTAGCAGGAGTTTTGTCAGCTAACTTCAATTCCAGGAATCTGGGGGAAAAAGAAAATGGCCTTCATGTTCCTCAGACATATCTGCCAAATGTGGGTACACACCAATTTTATAGTCCTTTCCCCTTCTAGTGCCTGCTCCCTCACCTGTCATCAATGGCAGCAGAGCCCCACAAGAGCAACATACAGAGAGCCTTTCTGTCAGTAGGAGCCAATTCCAAAGGCTTTGAGAAAGCAAGAAAATTCACCTGCTGTGTTTAAAAATGGTTTATTTGCTATTTAAACCTTTCGCCTCCCACCGTGTCACAAATCACAGAGGTGAACACACAGAATTGTGTGCTCCGGTAAGAAAGCCTTCACTGTGCTCCGTCATGTCAGGTTTTGCCACTGGTTATGTGTGTGCCTGTGTGGGTACATATATACTCCCACCTGATCTGCAAAAATGTTTATGGCTATGTCTTCAAGTTTGGGATTTACTCCTCCTTCCTCAAAGACAAACTGCTCTGCATCATCATCACTTGCACGCCTTTACTCACTCAACGGCACCCTTGTCTCCCCCACGCCCTGCTTCGGTACATACGCAGCTAAGCGCTTCAGCAGAACCCTGCTTGCAGTTGGGTTACTTTTAACAGGAAAAATGAATGAGGTGTTAAATAAATACCCTGATACTTGGTAAGATGGATGGGGAGGAAAAGAAGGAAGAAGTATTAGCACTTGAGTGGCAAGGCACAGGTGTGGTGCGCTGCTGAGAGCTGCACAAGTTCTCATGTAGAGCAAAGCTGCACACCGAGGGCTCAGACCTGGGGACCTGGCAGTTCTCTGTGGTTTTAATTCCTTCCTCCTCTAAGGAGGAGGAAGAGACTTCACGAATTGGCACTTACAACATTTAACCCACTGCTTGGGCATGCTGAACCCTCAGCTGTCTCAGAAAATTTAGAGTTTACTAACAATGTAAATCCTAAAAAATTTGCCTGGCAGGAATGGCCCGCTGCAGGGGGTAATGCCAGTTTTGCCTGTCATTGCATTACAGGTGAGTTCTCAGAAAAGGGGACTGTATTAGCTAGGCATAAAGCAAAAGCTTTTCTCTTTTGCAAGACATTGTCACAGCCATAGAAAGGAAGCACAAAATTCCCACTGGAAGACTCACCAGCCTGTGAAAAATGCATTTGGAATAAACTGTTTTAGCAGGTTGTCTCTCAAAATACATGTTAGGATAGCTAATTTATGTTGGAACTAAGGGTAGCTAAAAAATTTGGTGCCAAGAACCACAATTTGGATTTCCATATACACCAGTAATCAAGATAAATCAAGACATTTCATTAGACACACTGCCTTACCCTCTCATTCTAATTAAGATTTTGATAGCCTTCAGGCAATTAAAAATTGATTAAGGGTAAAAGCTTCCTGTAATTACACACCAGGTAAGAACAATACTTTGTTTATAAGACTAGGCCAGAAAATTATACGTTTACCAACACAAGCACTTATTCCACATACTAGGGAAGACCAATTTGCTTTTGAGACAAGTGTCCCTGGTTGTCAAGTCCACAGGAAACGCCTCCCGCGCTCCAAGATGGATGCAAAGATCCAAAACTCACCTTTGCCAATATGCCGCCTGGTGTTCTCAATGGTGGAGTTGCGGTTGACGTTGGAGAGCAGCCCCAGGCAAAACCTGTTCTTGTTGTTGGAAGGATCAGTGAAGCCATCCACCAGGATGCTGGTGGAGGAAGCGTGGAATGCCTCCCCGACACGGTTATTCAGCTCATAGTAGACAATGGAGCACCAGTGCTTCGGCTCTTCGTAAGCAACTGCCTGAACATCTGTAAAGCAGAGATGGAAACGTTACAGTCTGACAGCACTGGGATACAGGCTCGAGGTGTAAAGAGTCATAACCCTGCAGACTTTGGCCGAAGATCACTGAAAGATGAGCTGGATAAGCAACTGCAGCTCAGTGAAGGCTCCCCTGTCTTCAGTTATTTTTGAACTTTTCACAGCCACCGACATACAGCGGAGTAATTTTAACTCAAGACGCAAAAGAGACAAATAGTGGTACTAGATAGGAGCAGAAAAGAGCAGGAAGCTCCTGGGCACATACCAAGCAGTGCCGCAGTATCCCTGCCCCATCTGCTTACAACATGCTGTGGTGCAGGCCCAGAGAGCAGAGAAATGCTGCACCTACCTATACACCTCAGCTTTCTTTCCAATTTAGTAGATGAACTTCTACTGCAGTTCGTTTTACTCTGCTAACAAAAGTCACCTCTTTGCTTACTGCAAAGTCATACAGTAGTGGGAGAAACAGTATCCCACAACTGCACCAAAGACCATTTCTGACATTGGGTACAAAGAAGTATAACAAGGCAGCTTAAACAGTCAGTCAGCAGGTCAATCTTTCACCATTCGCAGCGTGCCCAAATCCTTCTCCTGCGATTTTTGAGGGAATGATAGGGGGCTTCAAACACCTAAGAGAAACTGATATTTGTCTGCAGAAGCAGACGTATGAAGCACATCTGGAATAGGAACAGATACTGCTTGGGACTGGAGACTGAACAGGGAATAACGTGCAGGATCCTGAGAATTACACTGGGCTGGGGAGCAGATGAACTGGAGGAAGGTACTATTTAACGAGGACCTTTTATTCATCAACTGCCACCAAATGCAAAATCTCCACCTGTTCATCACCAAAAGAATTACTTGTTGAGTAATAGCAAGGATTTCTCAGAATGGGGTTTTCCAGATGCTGGTAACAAGAAGCTCCTCCTCAGCAGCTCCTAACTGAAGCTGGGAATCGTGCAGAGAGCCAGGGGAAATTCCTGGTTCACTTCACACTTTACTTGAAGTAACACTTGTGACTGTGCACAGGGAACAATTTCTCCAGATGATACCAAAAGTCTTTACCAAAAAGTTTCCCAGTGGGTGTCCAACAACTCTTCAGATATCTCCACCCAGGGCACATTCTTTAAGGTGCCAAACGCAGCTACAAATTACTAAACTGTCTCAAAATAAAAGGACGCTAGTGAAGGGATGTGGTTGCATTATGTGGTTTCTTTTGAATGAAGGATACTATTTCACTACTAAGCCTAGCAAAGTTGGACTTGCTGCTAAGACACCACCTTTGCAGATACCAGCTACAGGTAAAAGTGCTGAAATGAAGATTAGACTGGTATTATGGGAAAACTTGTTCTTCTGGCCAGAGGTTTCCTTCTCCCAGGTCCGACTTTTCGCACAAATCAGCCAACTAAGATCAGTGTTCGTATTTTCCTCTGTTCACAGATCACTCCTCTATGAGTTTTTGTTACATGCAAAACAAACAAAAAAAAAAGCCCCAGAAGTCCCCCTTAAAAACCAGCAGTACATCGTAGATACAAAAAGTGGCAAAATCATCTAAAGCAGGATAACACATCCTACATCACTGTGCAAAACTTCTGAGCACAGTGCTTACTGCTAATAACTTGCTTAAAACACTGGGTTTAAGCTTATCTTTCTTGACACTGGCACTTTCTATACCTTCACATCACTGTAAAAAAAATAAAAATTAAAATAGAATAAAAACCAGTCATGTATTATTAGTAAGAGGTTACTACACTTTTAATTCCCATAAAGATGCCAGCAATTATCAAAGCTGCAGCTTTGCCCTAGTTCTCAAAGTCAGGAAGAAATCTTGCCAGCTGGCCATTCTTACAGAATTAATCATATCTCTCTCACACAGATTTCATACTGACTTCCTTACATTTGCTTTAAGTCATGCAGAGCAGGTGCGTTTAGTCTCTCTATTCCCAGCATGGGCCAACAATGGGAATTACCCAACTTCATTGACAGGATGCAGCTTGTTAAACCAAATCTCTTAAGACTAACAAATCACCATAAAGAACATGCTCTAAAAAGTTTGCAGCAAAAATGGTGAAGTGAGTTCACAGTAAAAACTCTTCTTTTACAACCTGCAGCAGATTTTTTTTTAGAGTACTACAATCACAGCATACATATATGAATAATAAACATGGGAAGGCACACAAAAGGCTAGGTTGTTTTTTTTAAATGAAGGGACAGAGATGAAAATCCATTGTACTAAACTACTAGGAGGGGAAAATGCTAATAGACACAATTTTATTTTTAAATGGTTGAATGCTAAGAAGCAAGAAGAAAAATGTAAACCCTTTTCTCTTTATCAACTCTCACATAATAGAGGAATTCTACAGTACTCGTGCATTTTGGGAGAGGGACACACATGCAAAGGTTTGTGGTTAGGCCCAAAATTCCTAAAAACTATTCATACACACAGAGTGTACTGGATCAGCAAAAAGTGGAAGTGCTACAGATGGGATTTAACACATGTAAAGCTCATTCCAAGCAGAGGGTAAATAGGTTAATACAAAAGCTATTCAAATTGTTCCAAGAGGGCAAGTATACTTCCTGAAACCAGACATTAAGATGAGCAGCAAAACAGGTACCAAAAAAAGGACCAAAAAAATCCCAAACACAACAGTTACACTGTTCATATGCTTGTGATCTTGATAATCATTCTGGCACAGCATCCAGCTTGCTGCTCTTTCTTGGCATGAGCCACAACTGTGTAAGCTCGTGTGTTCTCTAAAGGGGCCATTTCTCACAATGTGATGAATGCACTAAATCCTTTACTCAGCAGTCACGGCTGGCTGCAAAGGCTTTAAAAAGCAATGTGTAAAAAGATGTCTGTGTCACAGCACATAAAGCAATAGGAGTTTTTTTTAAATACAGATTTTTAAAGTCTGTAAAAGTGCCACACCTCAGGCAGACAACTCTGTATCCTGAACTAAGCTTTATCACTGCATGACTCAAAGATGAAACAAAAATGGGAAGAGAGGGCGGAACAGCACAAAATACAAAAAGAACTTAAACGCCCTTGTAACCAGGAGAAGGGTAACTTATTAAAAGCAGAGCATACTCTTTAAGGACTGAAGTTTAGAATTCAGGACAAAAACAACCAAAAAAAGCACCATTTTATAAGATGTACTGTCTCAGGGTTAAAAATACAGATATTCCAGTTGCCCTTGTAAGATGTCTCTGGACATTTCTATCACTGACAGTATTAGCATCCATCCTCTGATGAAGTCTCTGCTTGGAGAGCCAGACTTGACCATACCTACTGTGATCCACAATTCAGTAGGCTTTAACTGCATTGCTCCAATAAATCAATGTAACCATAAAGGAGAAAGAGATTCCTTTCCTTGCCCATGTGTAATTTCAGTATCACATGCAGAAATGTGCAGCATCATAGGAGTTCTTTCTCTTCAGAGATTAGTGGAAATTCCCAAGAGAAAACACAAAATTACTTTGGTTGTTGAGTTGGGTGGGAGTAAGAAAGTAATAAACCCCATACATTTTATATTTTTAAAGAGACATGAGATAGCTTCCTGTCTTAAATAAATATTTACATTTATAAATAATCTCCAGCTTCATTATGTCATCCCTTACAACAACATAAAAAAATTACATGGCTCTTTTTTTCTTTTCTAGAGATAAAAATTTTCGTAAACAACATCCATCCAAAATTAAAACTCAGTTATCAATAATAAGCTCTGAAGGTTCTTTAACCTTAAGAAGTCAAACAGAAGACAAGCAGGGAGAAGTGTTTTTACCTCCTCTGTGGATGTCAGGGGGAATTGCAGGTGCCATCATGTTGGTATCCATTGGCTGGGAGGTATCGTGTGTCATCTGATCTTCCGGAGGCAGGTAAGCAGGAGGGGGAGTATCAGCTAAATATAGAAAAGGCAGAGATACACGAGTCCTTTCCTCTCTTCAAAGTATATCTACATATCCACATAAACAGTTTTAGCCTGGAAATGCTTCCAGCCTGACTCAGCTATAAACTTCCACCCACCAGAAATCTGAAAAAGCAATGATGGACCTTGAATCAGGAAAGCAAAGAATTATTGTGCATATTAATCACAACTGCAGTAAAAACAAGTCACTTCACCCCCACATAAAGCCACAAAAGAAAGCTCAGCTGTGTTGCCATTTTTGCAGGTTTGAAAGTGTCATATGGACGTTAAGGCACAACGAGGTCTCAACACCCAGCCAGAAGTAGGTATCAAATATGGTAAGTGTGGGCAGAAGTTGGAGCAGAAGACTTTCAGTTCGAACTTTTCTGTTTCCAACACAATTCTACCAGCAAAGTATGCAAACATCCCAGATATACCCAGGACCTTATCATTGTCAGTGTGGAATATTAGCTGTTTCCCTAGACTGGGAACAGTAGAAAGGGTTCAGGAACCCAAATTCAGAAGTAGCTGTCTGGGTCTGGAATTTATCCATCAGTGTCTCTGTATGGTCCCATTCAGAACTGAACCACTAGCCCAAAACTGGCCCATGCACAGTGACTGTACTTACTAACACGCTGCTTTCAGCCCTCTTTGAAGCGTCCCAGCCAGGTACTCAACACTGCCCTTCAGCTGCCTATCCCAACTCTGGGAAAGCTTCCCAAAAGGTTTCTTAGAAGCTGCAGGAAGTTGCCAATGTCACCATTTCCCAATGCACCAGAGGACTCTCTCCTCCAAATCAATTGCACAGAGGTCCAGGCAAGAGAGAAAGAGCCTTGCTTGTGCTGCAGAAGCCGAGATCAGATTCCCACTGTGCTATCTGGTGAACACGGCTGCTGCTCATCCCATATTTGCTTCCCTTACTGAGGGTACGGATTGCAAACCACCACAGCAAATAATCACACAAATCTCTGAAACCAAATTAGCATCAACAAAAGGAATGCTTTGTAAGTTTTGGGTTGGCTTTTTGGTTTTTTTTTTTGGAGTGGTGGGGTTTTTTGTGTTTTTTTTTAATGTATTTTTTAAGAAAATGTGTTCATAAAATTTATTAACTACTTATTGTTTGGCAGGTATTTTGTTGAGAGCTTTACATCTAATGCTGGCAAGTACTTTCCTAATTCCCTTACTTGAATACTCTCAGCTGGATGAGAAAGCAGCAGAGAAAGACAGAGATGACAACAGGGCTGCATTAAAAGCTTAACAGACTGCACTGGATTTTGAGTCACATGCTTTACTAAGCCTTAAGTGTTTGTGTGTGTGCAAACATAATATTAGTGATGCACAAGATTCTAAGGCCACAGCCAACAAACTAGCCAGGACCTAGAAAGTTTTTCAACATCTCTGGATAACTGCTTTGCTCCTTTTTTTTGTATTTTCCAAAAGTCAGCCGCTTTCCCCATTAATGCAAGGTGAACGACTCTATCCATCCCTGACAAACATCAAGGACATCAGTATCCTGACCTCTCCTCTAATTCAATTTCTTCACTGCAGCTGCTGATGTTAGGGGCATGTGGACAGAACAGACCCTCAAAGATCAAGTGAACTCCCACAAGCCAGCATTCAGGAAGACCTTGTTAGGTCTTTTATCTCTGCTGGAAGACCCCCAACCACACCAATCATATTAAAAAAAAAAAGAGACAGCTGTTTTCATGGCAACTTCTCCTTCCTTCCTTTCAGCCTCTGCAAATTCAGTAGTCCTCACTCACAGGAGGGAAATTTGAAAGAGAAACAACCATCAACAGCAGAAATCTATGGATGTTCATTTCATGTAATAGGAAACAGATTTTCACAAGTCTGCTGCTTTGTTTACACATGCCCTCCCTCAGCCCCTGAAGAAAACAGGCAAACAACATCAGTAAGCATTTGTAGTGAGTCCTTCTCCCAGCACTTAGATCAAGAAATCTGCCTTAGCGTGCTTCTGCAGTATTTTTATCCATCCCCACGTAAAGACCAAAGAACACAGTTTCACGGAATTTTCTACAGACACCATCAACAAAGAAAGGTTGTTACTTCTCTGACCTCAGGCAGCAAAATAGCCTGAAGATTTCTTTTAAGAGCCTGTTTCTGAGTTGAAATATATTTGCTTCTTGAAATTATATCACTATGTGAATAAATTGTTGTCAAGTAGCAATAACACGATCACCTTCAGAAATAACCCTTTTCTGCAGAACTAAAGCCTTGTGCTGAAGTTAGGGTGATCTCTTTCTTAAGCAAGGGTGATCTCTAGCATTACACTTCTGGTGCATTACACACAGTATGCTTTATGGGCTAAACAGCTGAACTGGTCCCCAAAATATTTTGAATCCCGGCCTCCACCCCAGAAGAGATTTACTGTAATGTTTTAACTGTGTTCAAAAGAGGCACAATATTAAAGCCTTCAATATTATTACCAGACAAAGGGATTACACAGTCTTTATTACCTTACATCTCTCAGCTTGCTATTGAACACCAGTGTTGGCTGATAATTCGGTATCATTAAGCAAAGCAACCATGATACCAGTGATGGCCAACCATGAAGTGGAACCGAAGTTGACTGTACCTGGCATCTGGAAAGGACTTCCCGGGTCTGAGCTGGCTGGAGAATGCGGATAGGTGCTACTGCTGCTTCCAGGTGAGTTTGGGTAGCTGCTGTTGGGCGAGTGGGGGAACGGGTGGCTGTTGGGCTGCTGGAAAGAGTCCGGGAAAGTAGCGTTGTGCGGCATGTGGGGCTCGTTCTGTCCCAGGTTGCGGAATTGTGCCAGGAGGCTGTGCTGGGGGTTGTACTCATTCTGCTTTGGAACCAGCACTGGAGGAAGGACTGGAAAGGGAAAAGAGAGAAAAGTCACAGTGTTAGGAGACTCAGTTTTGAAGGGTTAGGTTATACAGGGGGAAAAAACCCCCACATTCTTCCTCCTCTACGGCGTACTCACATCTGTCTTAAAAACAAGGTAGTCAAATCTAGGAGCAAGAACTCTTCCTTACATCCAGTTACTGCCCAGCTGGAATTTCCAGCCATGGTGCTAGATCCCTGCTCTGCCAGATGGGAGCTTGTTTGCACACAGGGCCAGCCAGGAGGAGCCAAGACCAGAGCACAGCTCTGTGTGTCACTTTTACTCGCGCACAGCGGTGCTGGGACGTGAGCTGTTCATTTCACTGCACTTGTGGTCCTGCTAATCACACAATGGCTCATAAACCAAACTCTTGTTCATAAGAACAGGTTTATTTTTTTTCCTGAAGACAATACTAAATAGGCCTTGAACCCGGTCTGGTCTCAACAGCTGTAATTTTATTTATAACCTGGACTATGTTCTTACAAGTTACCATTAAAACAGTTATTAACTCTTCAAGTAAGTTTACAAAATGTGCAATTTAAACAAAATTATGTAGTTCAAAAGAACCAACTGAGCAGCAATTGAGCTGCAACTATATGCTACTATGGGATCAGAGAAACATCAGAAACTACTAGTCTCACCACACTTCAGAAGCCTTCTCACCAGCAGGGAAACAAAGGTCTCTTTTAAACTGGGAATATGAACATGATACCAGATACACTAAGATAAAAGAATCAGCTCTTTTTCCAGTGCCTCAGCTTCTATCTTTGCATGCCTCACAGCAAAGTCCAAGCTAAATGAAGGAAAAAAAGCCAGTCTTTTTATAGAGATTCCTGGGTGATGGGAAGAAGAGGAGAGGCAAGGGCTGGAAGAGGGAGATCTGTGCACAAAGCAGCAGAAGAGAAATAAAAAAGCTACTCCTCATTACACCTTCCCCCTTTGGCACATCTGTTTCCCAGCTCTATAGCTGAGCAGGACTGGAAGAAACCCACCCTGGATAGCCTGCCTACAAGGAAGGGTGCCAAAGCACCAACAAAAACCAAGAAAAGCAAGCCAAGGCTATCATCTCCTCTCACCAAGACTCCTGCCCTGGCCCCAACACCTGGGCATGCAGGAGAGGAACTGGAGCATTTACACACAATGAGCCTATGCAGACATAACTACCATTCAGATTAAGGAAGGTGTTTTGGAGACAACTGCTTCATTAAAAGGCTGAATCACAAACTAATTGAAAAAAAAAAAAACCAAACCCAACATTTTCTTGACAAGAGAAGCAGGTTCTTCCAGGACACTGGGGCATCTTTACTCTTCCAGCACTCTGCTGTTACAGAAGCGTTCAGATATTTACTTAAGTGTCCTGGAGCCCAAGAGTATCAAGGATACGGCTCGACACACAGACCAGATCCGGGGTCTAGATCCATGTTTAAAACAGATACAAATGCATGCCACACAGAAAACTCACTCTCTATTGCTAAAGCCACAGATTAACTAAAAACAAAGAAGCAGGTTTCCCTTGCTCTTTTTTTCTTTGCATAAGCCTAAGAGAGAAATTAAGCCACCATTTTTGCCCACTAGTGGCACTAATGCATGAGAAGTCAGATCCCAGAAATCTTTATTGAACATACACTGAAAAAACCCCAACCCTCACTACTGAAAAAAAAAAATCAACCCTCACTACTGAAGTTAAGGTTGTCCATTAGGGTCAGAAGCAGGTTTTAAAGACTTAATTTGATGTCTCCATTTCTTAGAGCAATTTCACTGAGATTCCAAGAGATCTATGTTTGAGACAGATCTCACCCCTAAGTAGATTTTTTCAGATGTTAAGATTTTAACCAACTCCACTTTACAAGGAATAGATAGAGTTCCTAATTATAGTGTTTTCTGCTACAAGGCACATCCATCTGTTGTTCTATGGAAGTTCTCCACTGTAAAACACCCCAGGAGAAGCTGCATCTCCCTCAGCTGTGCAGACTCTTTCTAGCCTCCAACACAAATATTCTCACATGCCACTGGAAAAGCCCATTAAAAAAAAAAAGTTACTCAGCATTCAGGTGGACATCACAAATCCCCTCACTCACAACATGTCAAAGCCAAGCTCTCGGGATATTTAGGTGTCTCAGATTTAAGCCTGTTCTGTTAAAACTAGGAGTCTTTTTGCAGCTAGGTCAAGCACTATTTAATCATCATAGGCAACATTTGCTGGGCTAATAAATTAGCCAGTGGAAAAAAGTAACAATGAGATCATGCATTAAAATGTATTTTCCCCTTCCTGTCTTTATGATTCTTCCTTACTTTTCCAAGCATTAAAAACACAGCTTTCCAATCTCTTCCCTTCCTACGGATGAAGGTCAAACCATTAACTTTTCTGAAGTTAATTTGTACAGAAAGTACATCACCTACCTTTCCCATCCTCTACCTCACATTAAACAATGACATACATGACATCAGAGGAAGCCACATGATTTACAGCATTTTAAAATAGCAGGAGAACAGGATATTTTCTGTATGTTTTCTGCAATTAAATTAATGCACTGCCAGATTTTCCCAAGGTATATATACATGTTTTCTCCTGTTGGGCAGAACTGCTGGAGAAGTTTAGAAGGACTTGAAACAAAAAAAAGTCTCCTCTTCCCAGGTCTCCTTCTTGCAAACCTACACTTTTTGTCCAACTACTTCAACCTCGAATGATTAAATGCCAACTTCCTCGGAATATACACAGAAAAGAGTATTGGTACAGCACAAACAGTCTCAAAAGTATCACTGCAGAATTTACTTTGAGCGCTGCCCCCAATTCACCCCCTCCCTGCACACACAGACCCTTAAATGAGGAGGAAAAAGCGCTGAAAGGCCACATCAGCTGGGACAGAAACTACAGTGCTCCAATTAGTCCAACTGCAAGGCAGACGCTCACTGCCATACCCTGATCTCTCTGCGGCTCACAGGCTTTTTTGCAGGGAAGCTGCTCCTGCTGGAGTCACAGAGGAGTTAATTTGAGCACTGTTCACTGGGGAGTGAAGACATGAGCAGGGACTGGGCCCTTCCCGACTATGGAAGGCTGCCAGGAGTTCAACCATAAAGGGGGATGCACACCCTTCTTGCTCCCCTCGCCCCTGTGTAAGGCACTGAGCTTCTGGTCAGGTTGCAGACCTCAACCATATGGAATAACAAATTACTGAGGCTCAGTACAGCAGGGGAGGAGGCTGATCTCTGCTGCAGCTGCCAGCTCCAGGAAGAGGTATAATTGAAGGGGAGAGAGCATGAGAGAGTTATTCGGTGCTAAGCCAGCACACCTGTTGCTATGAAATAATGAAGCAGTGCACATCTTTGCTGTGCAGACCTCTGCAGGATGTGGCCCTAACCATTTGCAGATACAATTTCTTCCTTCCTCTTTACCCTCTTCAGTGGAAGGGAACAGAGATACAATAAAAAAAAAATTTTTTTTTTTAATTATTATCCGTAGAGATGCATATATTTAAAGAAAACATACTGTTGAATACACTGTTGTCTTAAAAACCTATTGCAACAGATTTGCAAACTCAGCCTCATTAAAATTAATGGCGTAGAACCACAAGTCATCCGCCAGCTTGATTTCTGTAATTCTTCAAACAGTGGATTAAAAGGTTTTATGTGCTACACTGTGGCAAAATTTTGCTCCCGAGGTTTTTCTGTCCATGTGGACTCGGAGTTAAAAGTTAATACATGACTACAAGCAGTTACATTAGCAGTAATGAAGAGGAAGATAAACCACCTGAAAGCCAGGAGGGGTCTGTTTGTGGAAGTGTAGCTAAGACGAGATCCCCTGTTTGTTGAGACAGCCTGGGAATTGGGGAGCTTGTTTTTACCATGCAAATCATACCAAGTATGCCTGCACCAAACAAGCAGAGGTGCATTAAAGAAATTAGAGCTACAGGGCAATTTCGCCCACAGGGTTATTTCATCTAAGAGCCAAGAACGCCAAAAATATAGAAGATAGACCTACGACAACCTGGCTGTTCAGATAAGTGTTCCGACTAACCACACCAAGGAAGAAATGCTTTTATGAAAATGTAATGGTGGCCTTTGAAGAAAGGCACTGATCTCTACTCTTTTTATCTCCAGCGTGTCACCCTGCTCTTCTTCAGAAAACTAACAGGTGTCCTTGGTTTTCTTTTGTTTGTTCTATTTTCACATTCCAGAGATAATGATTTCAGCAAACAGAGAAAGTCTCCAATTTATGAATGTAACTTTTTTTTTTTTTTAAGTTTTTCTATGAAAAAACCCAAACCACTCCAAAGGACCTGCTGTACTTTCAGAGTAGCATGTCTGCTATCCAGATGGGTTTTGATTATCTTATATAAGCCCAGGTGACAGCTAGCTTCCCTCAAGGGCTCATTTTTAACACCTCCTTTGCATGTTATGTGAAGGTCTGGGTAGGTATCTCTCTTTCCATGTATGGAAATTGAAAGACCAAGTAATGAAATATAAGGGGCCCCATATAAGAAAGCAGATCTTGATCATCTTTCCTTGCCAAAGTAGACTCTACTTCTGTAAAAGCTGTACTTATAAAATTAAAAACAAAAAAAAAAAGAAAATACATATATTGCTGATGCACTTTTTGCTCTTAAAAGTCACGATGACTTGGTCAACATATATTCTGTAGAAGGGTTTGCACCACAACGGGGCCCTCAGTGCTAATGAAGAGCTGACAGCACTATCATTACACAGTGCACTTTGATTTCCAAGCATCATACAGCTGCATTTTCATACGAATTTATGCAAAGCCACATACGATTTGCTGGAAAAATAGAACTGCAGGTTGGGAGGGAGGGAAATCCTCACACGCCAGTTCACGCTATCTCAAAACAGGGATAAGAACATGGTCAGGGGAGGAACTTGTGGTGTGTACTCCATGCTCTGGGTAGAAAATTCTGCAGAGACAGAGTTGTAAGAAAAATTAAGAATTAGGAGAAGAAAAAAAAAAAGGAAAAAAAGACAGCAGCTGTGTTAAACTAACAAATTTCAACCCTCCTGAAGACTCCTGGCTTCATTTCCTGCCTTTGAGGTCACAGCAGCTGAAGCTGGCTGTGGCATCCTGATGAGCTCTCCCGTCCCACAGTGGGAACAGAGCAGGTACCAACATATGCTCGGCTGAATGTGCTTGGTTTTGCTTGCTGTCTGTAGCACTAGAGAGTCACTGAGGCATGCTGACTGCAAGGGCTTGCCAAGATCTTGCTTGTAAACAGTAAGACACCATGTAGGAAAAAAAAGTTTTAATATCATTAGGTTTTCTCATGTTGCCTAAAACAACACCTGGCAAAACTGAATATTCTTTGACAGATGACAAGTTCTCACATACAAAGACTACACTTAGGATAGAGTTTATTCTTGAGGTTAAAAATAAAAAAAAAATAATAAGAATTGTGTCAAAAGCAATCTCTGAGGATTGAACCACTTTATGCTGTTTCAATAAGACCTTGACTGTGGTATCACAGCTTTGCTTTGCTGTTTTCTCAAAAGGAGAAATTCCAGTCTTTTAGACTTTTGTTCCAAACCTCTGTTCTAGTAACTGCACGTGGAAAGGCTTAATAATAGCTATTCAGCAACCTGTGTTTGGGCGACAGATGGACAAACACGCCAAACTTTCTATTCCAGGAGAAAGCTGAGAGCTGTCTTGTTTTCTCAACTCTTATTTTGTGGTTTCAGGAGACCCCACAGCTTGATTTGTCATTTTACAGTTACAGCTTAAGACTGTATTTTTTAAAAAAGGGCAAAAGAGTTGTTACTTTCCTGACTTTACTTTTGCATCAGACATCTGGTCTAAATGCATTTGGCAAGTACTATTAGTACATTTCCTGCATTACAATATTCAGCTAACATTAGATTTCATTTGCGGATGCTCTGATAAGCTAACATTTTGATTAAACTGACATTTGTCAAGGTCAATTTCAGAATTTAGTACTAATTGTATGCACATTAGTGAAGGAGTCCCTGTAAGCGGATTTGGTGGAGAAGCAGTCCTGATACAGGAGGAAGTCACAGTGATAGTGTGTATTAACTCAGACATTTACACAGACCAGAGTTCCATTACCTGTAGGAAAGCCACAGTCACCATCCTACTGAGTAGGTTAAAACTTGGGAGTTTGGCCTTTGAAGTCAGAAGAAACATCTGTATCTAGTTAATTTTAAAGAAAGAAAACACACAGAAGAAGGGCAAAAACATATCTTTCTTGACAAGTTTTATCCCTTTATTGCAGCTTATTTTTCTGACACGTAGTGAGGTTAGAGAAGGAAAGCTCTGCTGTTAGACGATTCCCTCCTTAAACCTCCCTATTTCAACTCCTCCTCTCCCAGGTCAGCTCTGGTGAGGAATTTTAGAACTGAATTCTGCAAAGCCAAAATGAAGGAGTTTACACTGCTTGCCAAGCAAACTGACAGTTGCTTTTGCTATTTTGGGGAACCATCCTATAATTGTGCCCACCTGTTGTAGCGATGCTATTTTTAAAGTCACACCCAGGAGCAGCGTTACAGGGCCATGCAGCAAAACTCCTCAGCAATGACACGCTGCTCCCTCAGCCCCAGCCCACAGAAGTGCAGAAATCCTGCTATGGGAATCACACGGGATCAAGGATTTTTCTAAATTGGCTCCGCATATTACCTCCGAAGGGATGCACCGGTTCTGCCCTCCCTTACACTCCTGGAGCACCTTCCCTTTTGCCTTTTCCTCTCCCCCTCTCTTCAGGATGCCTGGCACTGCCAGCATTATCCTCCACCAGGCCTGGTGATGTGGGAGCTGTGCCAGCAGCTGCTTTGCTGGGTCCCTCCGGCCTGGGCCATCACAGCTCTCCCATCTGACTGGAAACAGTGGGGGGGCTCCCACGCTGTCTCCACCCTTTGCCCAGGAGCTGCGGGGTGGGAGCCACTGAACAAGCCTGGGAACCCAAAAAGCCCTGCCATGCAAGGTCATGGTCCCACAGGGACTTGCCACTTACTCCCAAATTTTCTCTGCTGGCTCCAAACTTGATCAGCGCAGACTTGCAGCACCTGAAAACTGACAGTCCTGGGAGCTGTGTTTGAACCCTGCCACTTGCCAAAAGCAGCATCAATTGATCAAATGTGAAGCACAGTGGGAGTACACTGTGATGGGTTTTTAAAGATCCTCTTCTGAATTTCCCCTATCTAGAAACCATTTGGGAATATTATTTTTAATATGTTGTGATCCTAGGGGGATGAGATGGGGATGACTGAATGACCCATTTCATTTTTCAGTAAAGAAGGTACCTAGAGAGAGAGGGAGGGTTCACAAGCATGACCAGACCAACATACACAATCAAACACCTGTGTGACTTCAAATGGTCTTAGAAAGCTCCATTAAGCACCTCACTGCTCTCTCACTGAGGACCACACCTGCAGTGCTGTACAGGGGAGCATTCAAGGAACATTTACTTCCAGGACCATGTGGGTCTAAACCTGCCTCATCCAGGATTTCCACCATTTCAGGTTTCTTTCTGCACCCCTGGTGCCTGCAGTAGGTGTGATGCCTTACAGAGCAACACTTAAGAGCAAACAGCAGAAGAGATCAAAGACAAATATGAAAATAATCAGGTTAAAGTTATAGGCAGGGTGTCCACACCAAGAGCAAAAACAGCATGACACACCTACCAGCCTCCTGAGAGCCTGGGGACCTGGCCTGTTCTTGTGGCAAAAGCAGCTGTACACATAGGTAAAATGTTTCTGGCCAAAAACAAGCTTGCTGAAGCAGACATACACTTTGAATCCATGGTTATAATGGAAAGGAACATCACAATCTTTAGGTAGAATTGAGAACTTAACCATTATTTGTCTGCATCATGAAAAAGCATCCACTGGTTGCTCCCCCAGTTAGGGTGGGAAAATGGCACCATCAGCTTCAAAAAGTCCCTCAACGCAGAGCAGACTACAGCCAGCTCTCTGAATAAGGGAAACTAAACAGAGGAAAATCAGCCTGTCTATTATATCTATGCTTTACTGGTCATTGAAAAAAAAAAAAATGGACAAGTGTAGCTGGTTTTTGCCTCCAAGTGGCTGCACTGATGGGCTGGTCCATGCAGCCAGAGTATGTCAGAGGACAGATCAGCACCTTCAGGACTGACCAGTTTTAGTACCCCCAGCACTGCACGCTTCAAGCACACTGGAGCATCTGTAAGCACCTCCACAAATGAGCATCAAAATGTTCACCACCACTTTTCCCACGGCAGGTTTAAGCTCACCCAGATCAATGAAGAGCAAGTTTCTCCCAAGCCTGACCCCAGGGAAGGTATCAGCAGCCTCTGGACACTCTCAGGAGACAGCACGTGGGGTGGGGGTAACCATTTAGAGAAACACTCTGCACCTTCAACCACTTCCACACATTAAACATAGAAGAGAAGTTAATTTCTCCTTTGCCTCCTTTGTAACATATTATAAACTCAAAAATCAAAAGGCTGATGGGCAAGGACGCTTAGTAGAGGCAAATACAATTCTGGATCACATAGAATCGAGGAGAGCTAGTGCTAATACTTTAAGAAAATTAAATATTCAGTTTCTTCATCTTCTTTCCTTCCTTTTAGCTAAGGCAAAAGAACTGAACGCCTCCCCTATAACCACATTAGAGATGTAATTTTTGTTTGTTTTATTTAAAAACAGTGTCAATTTAAGCACCTCTTCATCCTCCCCATTCCCTATGCCATTCCTTTTTCCTGCCCCCCTAAATTCTGGATTATATCTTTCATCTGATCCCATTGACATAACTGAGGACAGAGGCAAGAACAGAGGCTGTGTATCCACAGAAACCTAAGGATAAAAGAAGGGAAGGAAGTGTCTCAGGAGGGACTTGCAAATGTCACTTCATACGTTGCCCCTGCAAAACCCAAGAGGTCATTTGTGGCGTTTTCAGGGAGATGAGAAACATCATGTCTGTTTTTATCTCACAGCCTCTGCACCTAATTATTTCTCAAGTCTTGATCACAATTAAGGATAATCCCAACAGATATCTCTAACTCAAAAAATAAAAGTGAGAAAAAAAGGCAGATTCAGCCAAGCAAGCACACCAGTTCAGCTAAGCGTGCCAGTTTTTAAAAGGCATCAAATTCAGACCTTGCCCTCCTTAATTAAAAGCTTTGCTTTGCCTTGCCAAGGGAGAAATCTAACAGCCATTAACTACTCTGCTCCAGAAATAATTCTGCACACAGCAGACCTAGGGAACAGCAGCAGTGAGCTACTGTAACACATGAGGAGGTATTTCTTCCTGGCACTGGAGTACAAGGTTGCATTCCTATTCCCAGCACTCTCTCTTCTCATTTCCCTCCACCTCCTCTCCTTCCCAGATGTCGTCCTCGGGGCTGTGTTGGTACAGATGTTCCCGCAGGCAGGAGGCAAGCCCCTGTGTGCTCCGATCAGCCTGAAAGATAACACAGCAGGGGAGGGAAAGACTGACCGTGATCCAGTTCAGCACAAGGCCACGCAAACAGCTGTGCTGGCACAACACAGCGAGCGGGAGCGCTCCACGAATCCCACCACAGACCGGGTCTCCATCTCCTGCGTGGCAGCTCGCTGATTCCAGGCTGAACAAGTGTCACGGTGTCACGGGAAGGCCACCCCTCCCCACGTCCACCCGTGCTGCCGTGCCCCCATCTGACTCCACAGGGAGTGAGCTGAGGGCGCTGCGCTTGCCAAGTTAACCGTGCCAAAGAGTAGTTTTCTGTCTGTTTAGTTCTCCGGATCGCCTCACCGCAGGATTAGACAGGCACCCGTTCCTGTGCAGGGCCTCCTGGTCAGGTTAGCCATGGGTACAGTCCCACCGTGTCACACCCACCTGCCTGCCAGGTGCCACGTTCCCCTCTGTGTGCAGGGACAGCAGCACAGCCGGCGCTCAGGGGCACGGGGAGACTCCCTGTCCGAGACTGCCTATAGTTTTCTGCCTTCTCTCGCTGTTTACAACCAGCTCCTGCCTACCCCAGCCAACAGGAAAACCTCAGTTGGATCCAAGTGTAGCTTTGTAGCTGGCAGACACACCACAGCGTGCCCATTCTCAGGTTTTCCAAGCTTATCTTCTCAAGCTAAACAGTGAGGATGCAATAAGGTATCAAGGTAGAAAACCCATGCATGCCTCTGGCACTGTGAAAACTAAGCCGCATCCATAGCACTGATTTCCCCACAAAGACCATTACCTCACTTTATGTAGTTGAGAACTTACCACTAATCCATTCCTCAAAACTTACACAACACAGAAACAAATCGCACAACAATCAGCAGAAGAGTGAAAGTATAGAAGAGTGAAAGCACAGATGACTGTACCCTTCAGCTCTCCAGTAACTGGTTCTGCACAAAACAGCTAAATACAGGCCATGCTGTCAAGCAGAGACAGAATTTCATGATGTACCTTGCACACAAAACACGTACTGCACCCAAACTGAGTTTCCAATTTTGCTTTATGCAGAGAAAGTACATTTCTAACCCTTCTGAGATGACAGCCTTGGAAATACAAACCTTGATATCTGCTGAGTCCACAGATTTGCACATGTTGTAAATGGTGACTCAGGCAAGAATTCCCACTACCCAGTAATCTCAAAGCACAAGAACTTATGCAGCAATAATGGTGTTTTAATGTCCTGGCAAAAATGGGGATAAAATAGTTAGCAGAATTCGGGAGTGACTGTCAGGAAATGAAGATAAAAGACTGCGCTTGGAGAACGGCAAGAACAAGGAAGGGACAGGAAAAAGGAAGTCAGAAGTTATGAAGCACAGCTCTCCAAGCCAAACGGGAGTTCAGCTACCACCTGTTTCCAAAAGCCATGTTGTCCCACTCATCTCCATGCAACATCCCTCATGACAATGGCAGACCTGTGGCGGACTAAATACAAAACCCTCCCAGAGAGCTCAGTAAAACCACAGTGGGCTTCACCATCAGTGGCACTTTGGCCAGGTGTTACGGGTTCAAGATGTAACTTCAGCATGCCTACGACACTGCACCTCCAGCCCCGTGTGTAATGGGGCACCTCAGCAGAAGAGAACGCTCACTCCTGGTCAGCGGATACCTCCAGAACATTTTGAGTGGCTAGAGCAGCTCTTCAAGCTTGAGAAGGACTGAGTATTTCTGTCAGCTCTGTCAAACTGACTACAGCCCTAATACAAGAAAACCGTCCAGCTCCCTGTAAGGCAATTGACCAGGAATAGTTATTCCTGAAGAAGGGTACTCTCTGGACAAAAAGGGAAGCATTTTGTTTCTACTGTCTCCGACTTGATTAAGCCACTGTTCTGGACTTTTTTCCCAGCTATGTGCGCAAAGAGATTAAAGACAATTAATTAAAACAATTAAAGAGCAACCCAGAATTCGGGCTTACAATTTGTAAGATCTTGCTCCATTTCCTAAACACAAAACTCACAGTATGATTTAACACCCAAACCCCAGCTTTCCAACCCCTTAAACTACTTGGTAGCACTCAGCTAAAATGTATATTTTAGTTATACACCTTTTGAAAATTTTATTCTATTTTTATCTTGCATAACTCATTGAAGTGGACCTATGAATGTGGACATAATGTCAAACTGTGCCAGGGGATGTTTAGGTTGGACATTAGGAGAAATTTCTTCACAGAAAGGGTTGTTAAGCATTGGAATGGGCTGCCCAGGGAATCATCATCCCTGGGGGTGCTTAAGAACAGGCTGGATGTGGCATTTAGTGGTTTAGTTGTGGTGAACATAGTGGTGTTCAGTCATAGATTGGACTCAATGATCTCAGTGGTCTTTTCCAATGTAATAAATTGTGTGATTTTGTGATTCCGTGAAGTGACAGGATATTTACAAATACCTGTTTTTAAATATGGTATAAATTGTCCAAATGAGAATGTTCTCAAACTCAGTAATTGTTTTCAATATTAAAGCAAATTAGAACATGTAATTTGCATTAGAGTAACAGTAATATGACAGAAATACATGCCTTTCAGGAATCTTAATTTTCAGTATTTTGGAATACTGAATGCAAGCAACTAATACAGACATACGCAGCTAGCAGTAAAATAACATGACTATTTTACTATCCCACTTCGACTGAACATGAAATTCTTAAAATTTTTTCTAAATTTTGAATTTTTAAGGAACTGTTTTTTCCAGTACTGCGTGCCTTTGTTCAAGTTTCTGCTGCATAGATACATACATTATGGGTATTACCCCTGCCCTTCTCATGACTTCCAAGTTAATACTAACACACCAAAGAGAAATACTTAACATCAAGATATGCACTATGCTTTGTAGATCTAAGACTAATGCAATTCCCAGTCACAGAGAAATAATCCTGCAACAACCGTATTTCCACCACAGTTCTATGTGTCCTTGCCACTCCGCAGACAGCTTCACAGTTTATGAAATGACTAACGCCGATGGACTTCCCACATTTCACATGCAACCAAACAGTGCTATCAAAGCTTTAAACTGAGGGGGTTATATTCTGCTGTCTAAACTCAGAGTCTTTCCAAAAGGCGACAGTTGTGGGAGATCCTAAAGACAATATTATTTTCTGGGCAATGAAGAAAGAAAAGCGATAAAGCGAAATAATAATTTGGAAATACTACTAGTACTACTGCTGCTGTTACGTCAGAATGGTTTTCTTGCACAGACTGCAAATAATCCTTTAGGTTAGCTTGCAATGTTTCACATAAATTCACTTATCTGCACAGTTCAGTGAGCAACAAATTAATGGAGGGATAGTGGGCACCCAAAGGATAGCAGGCATATACTAAGACCATACCCCTGTATAGTGATAAAGTATATATCCAAGTGAGGCATTCCCCACGTGAAAGGGGGAACTGCTAATTCATGCTTACATCCAGATAAAGGGCAGAGGAAGAATATGACATGTGCAAACAGCCACTTTTGCTTATGTAAGATGATGAGTCACATGACTAATTGCCACACTTTGCCTTGTTGTGATAAGGCATAAAGGTACAAACAAGGAAGAACCTACCGGGACTCTCCACGCGCTTGTAGTGGTAGGGATTGATGCAAACCTCCTTCTGCTTTGAACCAAAGGGAAACTCGCAGCATTCCAGTGGTTTCAGTTCGTGATGGCTCTGCAGGTCCGGCCAGCGCCACACTCTGCAGTAAATGACATGCGGAAGGCCCTTCCGGTGCGAAACCTGGAGCCTGCCGTCCAAGGAACGAGGAATGGTGACACAGTTGCTGGGCTGGCCAGGACAGCTTAACGCTTTTTCCAGCTCCTCCATGGCACCTTTTTTCTTCTTCAGTTTTTTCACTAATGCATCAACAGCTTTCTCTGCCCATTTTTCTTCTTCATCCCCTTGCTTCCACCCCAACAGCCTCTTCACTGCTGGGCTGGTGAAGGAGAATAAACTTGTCACATTCATGGTGACCCCACTGTGCTGGTACCACAGAACAAAGCAGGAGAGAACTGTCTTGTTCTTCCACCACCACCAGGGTAGAGCAGAACGTGTCAGTAGTCAAAAGCAGCCTGTATCAAATAATTCTGGTCCTTTCTCCTTTTCAATCCTCCAGTCCCAGGAAGGCAGCGCTGACATCCCCCCTTGATGGACGTGACCTTCTCATTATTCTATATCCTTCTGGTCAACAACCTGCAAGAGAGTATCAGAGGGAGAGAAAAAAAGGATTTTACCTTATAAATTGACATACAGTAGTTAAAAACACTGCCCACCCCAACCCACAAGAGTGGTGTGACCAAAAACCAACCAACGACAAAACAACCAGTAACAAAGTGTTGGCAGTTCAGAAGGGGACTCAAGGCACATCTGATGAAGACTTAAGAAGCAGGGCCTTCTGCTGAACCCTGTATGGCCCTTTCTCCAAAACAGCCCTAAATAAATGATGTGATGACCCTGGAAAGTAATGACGCATTAAAAAGCAAAAGCAAAAGAGGTTGAGGGGGAGGTTTAGTAAGAGGAGAGGTAAGGGGTGGAGGTACACGGTGAAACAAGTCCCCATCAGCTCAGCTCCCTCATCCAGTGATTTTTGTGCCACACAGCAATGGGATCAGCAGCTGCGTTTGCCAGCTTCAAACAATACTTCTGCTTGGTGTCCAAGTAGGGCATCAGCAAGTACTGTGAGAAACTCCACAGAAAAAGCCAAAACACAAGAAGACATGACTGTATTCCCACACACACTCCATAAAAGGGCAAGAATCCTATTTGAGAAATGTAGTTCACATTAAATCTAGCCTAAAACAGTCCCTCGATTTCTTTTTACGCTATTAAGCATGAAGGGTGCTCCCCTCTGCCTGTCAGCTGTTGCAACCTCAACCAGCAAAACGTCCCAAGGAACCAGTGCAAGATCAGTAGTGGGTTTTTATTATTTATTTTAGAGAGCAGCTGGAAGCAATATGCCCCAACAGCAATGTGCTGCCCAGCTCTCTCCAAACTGCCAGCCATGCAGTTCAAAAATCACTGCACTACACTCGAGCAATAGCAGGATCTGAAACAAAAACAGTTCAGTTTCACCTCTGACTTACTCTGGGGAACAAAGGGCGAAAAAAAGAAAAATGAAACTAGAAAGATCCTTCTCACATGAGAAAGAAAACCACATCTCCCCACTCCACCAAAGAGCCCTCCCAGCTCACAAGCAGACTGTGAGGGAATGCTATCCTGAACTTGAGGGATCACATCCTGACCCTTCCTGTTGCAATGTCTGCCTGGTGTACTCAAGGACACGCGAAGCAGTGGGAAGGACGAGCAGTCCTGATAAGAGGGTTTTAGACAGCACAGCGGTCCTTGAGCTGGGAGGTATGGAATGGGACTGAAGCGACGGGTGAAGAGGGGGAGGAATTCCACACAGGAAGAAGTCCCTGCTGTGAGCAGCAAGTTTTGTACTTGCCCATGCTGGAAGCAGGCAAAAGGCTCTGCCAGGGGAAGTAGAAGAGACCCAGCACTGGCAGGGAGGGGAAAATGAGACAAAGAGAACTACAGCGCTGATTTTCAACTAGACAGACAAGACAGGAAACATATCCTGGACTGGATACCCACAGGTTGCAGAGGGAAGGGGAAGGGGAAAAGGATATGAATGTTTTTATTGCCATCAGAACGACACAAAAACGCCCAACCAACCAGCAACTTATGCACACAAAGAACAGAAGGTGTCATCACACCCACCTCAGACAGGATTCCATAGTTATACTAAGAAACGATCGCAGAACTTAAAATTGCAAATGCTATGGCACACTTACTCTCTTGACTGTCATGCACTGTAATGGTTTCATAGTATACCACTATATTTGAAGTACTTTAAGCTGAAAACCATCCACTTGCTTCAAATTAATCTGTCACTAAAACAGTTATCTAATTGCAGAGGTTCAGTTTTATTAGGCTGAATGCATAAACTACATTTATGTGAATAATGATTATGGACTAAGACACAGGCCACGTCTACCTGAACTTCATACTGGTATTTCCCATTTTTTATGCTAAGAATTGTACTTGAAATAATAACGTCAATGCAATGGAAGATTTGTGTGGGCCTGCAGCAAATTTAAGAATTTGTTTTGTTACCTGGGCACGTGCTATACTGTTAAATAAACTCCATTACTGTCACTGACTATACTCCAGGTATACTTTATCCTTACATGCACTGTAAAGTGCTCTATTAAAATACTGTGCTAATTTAAGAACAGAATTACCAGAACCTTAGTGCATGTGCTTTAAATATGCTTGTAAGTACCTAAGTTATTCTCAACTCATATATGGTCTGTATATCAATCAATATTCTAAATACTATTTTTCAGTATTTTTCAAACAAAAGATACAAGTTCTACACACAAAAGCTACAAATTTCAGCAGTATATCACCAAGTAAAGCTTTTTACTTCACATCCATTCACATGAAAATCTTTAAAAAAATATTTAAAAGGCTTGAGTTGAAGCTCTAGTAAAGAAGAAAGTCCAAAGTCTAAATTTCGACCCAAACTTATTTCAACATTGATAATGTTTGCAGATGTGGTTCTACCTAGACCTGACCCATTTTCACCGAGCTACTTGCTGAAAAAAAGGGAAAGTCCTGTCTATTAAGACTGTATGTTTATATCAGTGCCTGAAAATACAACCCTAACACGAGCTAGTACACGAGCTCCACAGAGACATTCAGATGCAGCCCAAGGAGTCGGACCAAAGAAACACATTTTCTGAAGCTTTTGGATCAAATTCTGCAACACACACATGTCCCACTCCCACAATCACGCACTCCAAAACACATTTCACCATCACCATCAAAAGTGTTCTCTTCACAGCTGGCATGTCAGTGGCCACAACTGCTGGCAGTGTGAGGAGCAGCATTAGCTGGTAGGTGTGCTTGGAAGGAACACAGCTCAGCAGGACCCAGCTGGCCACCAGCCTCCAGCCCAGGGACTCCTGCTGAAGTCCTGCCTGCCCCAACAAAACCTAAGCACACTCCAAGCCCTGAACAAGCTGCAAGATAAGGAATGAGGGAGAAAACTCACAGGCTGCTGTACACTAGTCACACTAAGCTCCAATACCAGCATTGAGCTGAAAAAAAAGGAAAAAAGCAACATATGTGGAGATTTTCATTTCCAAGAAGTAGAGAGCGTGTCCGCAGGGCTGAGCCCTTGCCAGTACATTCCGTTTCCCTTTCTGCCACACTTGGTTTCTGCACTGCATCATTTCCTGTATTACTTCTGCACAAAGTGGTCTTATCAGCTGGAAGTGCAAAATACAGATTACACCACGAGTCAGCAGATGACACAGTCATCTTCTTCCCCAAACACACGTGCCCTTCTGGGAAAGTGGGAGTTGATATTTCCAATAGCTGAGTGACCACCAGCCCTTGAAGGGTGTGTTTATTCACCAGGTAGAGGCAAAACAGAAACCTAGGTCAAACAACAGGACACTCTTCAAAAGGCAGCCTGGAATCAGTTTAAAGGAAATTGAGTTGTTACCCACTTATCAGCCACTCTTTACACATCAAAACCTGTGCACTTTTTATTATGCCTTCTGTCTGCTGATGGATGAGTTGGAATCAACAAACTTCTTCTAAATTCCAAGGCTTTATTTGTCTTCTTTCACTGCTGTGTAATGTTCAAAGATTTGTGTAATCTTTGGACTAACATACCGATGCAGCTTGTGAGAAGCCTATGAAAAAATAAGTGAGCATTTTATACATACATATATACACACATATGTGTGTGTGTTTGTGTTTAGCCAGCCTTGTATTTAAACAAACATATTTAGGCAAAATGCCTAAGAATGCAGTTCTATTTTTCTAGCCCTCAAAACTCTGTCAGCAACATTAAGCAGACAGTAAAATATTCAGTGAGACTGTTTTCAAATTCCCACAGGAGATCCCATAGGAAACTGTCCCACTTTGCATAAATGACTGTTTTTGGTGGGTGGAGAAAAGGTTAGGACAATTAGATGATCCTCTCCCAGAGGGGTGGAGGGGGAGCAAAACAACTTCTAGCCCAAGTTTCAGGCAAACAAGAAGTGGCTCTAACTCTTCTACTAATTTCATTATTTGTATTACAGGCTCAGTGATGCAGGCAAAAAGGACCCTATTAAATATTTTTAATATATGCTTAGCACAGTTAGACATAAAAAGGGGCAGGAACCACAGTGAAGAGAATCTACATAACTGTTAATAGAGAAAACTGTCTAGTGTATGCCTGCATTTTATAAGTCATCTTATTTTATGCAATGTACCTCTTCCCAGTGTCCCCTACTTAGTAACAATATAAAGAAATAACAAGCAGAGAGATTTTCATTTGCTCCTTTAAAAATATTTAGTAATTTACCTGCTCTGAAAGACACATATTTTCAGCAACTCATGTATTCAGTAAAATATTTAGACCTTTAAAAAAATAAAAAGGAACAGATTTTGCCAGGGAGCTATCACTTTATTCCTGCAAGAACTACTTCCATGTATTACTAAAAAGCATGCAGTCTAAGCAGTTGTAGTGCTAGAATGTTTAGCAACATATTGTGCACTAACTTCTTCTAGCTCCCTATTCTTGGAGCAAGCAGCAAAGAGTTTCGATTTCTTTCTTCAAGTAATGCGACCTGTAAAACAAAGAGTCCAAAGTCTTCTGCTGAATTACCCTGTTTTTAATCAACAAGTTCTTTCTTTGCACCTCCTTATGGCAGAAGATCAGATCTTGCTCAGCTTGGAAAAATGCACCGAAACCCAGTAGAAACCTCAGTGGCATTACAATACACATGCAAAAAGAAAACAACTTTCATTTCAGAGTGCTGAAGAACTCATTAATTTATACAAAACCTGAGTTGGCTTCCTTTGTAGTTCTGAAAAGCAGAAGGAGAAAAAGAAAAAAAAAATGAACTCTTATATGTCTTCTTGGCATGGTAGAGAGAATTCCAGGAAAAATATGCAATGCTGTGTTAATTTGCGATATATAACATATTATTTAAGGGAAGAGGAGCACACTGGGTGTTGAAAGTACCTAAGAGAGTAGGCAGGTTTTTCCTGCCACCATATTAGACTCCCTTACTTAGGCCCAGCAAGAGCAAAGGGGATACCTCCTGCCTGTTCTGCAAAGTAACCTGTCTTGGATCCTGAGAGACAGCCCAAACCACCCAGTCTGTCCAACCTCCTCTTGGGCCATCACTCCTGCTATTTGGCTGAGGGATTGCCCTTCCAAGGAAACCTCCCATATACCATTGTACAGCCCACAGAGAAGTCCTGTCAGATAACCACACGCATCCTTTAGTTTAAGGGGTGGTGGGAGGGCAAGAGTGTCACACAAAGAGCAGGGGCCACAGTGACTGCAACAGCAGTCCCAACAGCTTCTTGTAAGAAATAAGCTGTTCTCAACAAGGCAGCAACATTTGCTTTTAGAGGAAGGACTTGAACAACTTCTGACTTATTGGATAAGTCAAATCAAATCCATGAGTTCTGAGTGCGAAACAAAAAGCAGATGCACCCCTAGCTCAAAATGAAACCACGGAGGCAGTGTAGAGTTTACCAGTGGAAGGGAGGAGGGCAACAGTGACCCAAAAAACAAAACCCCCACTGCTGTGTTAGTCCAGAGCATGAAGGAATAACCTCATACCATCAATATGTGCCAGCTCCTTCCCAATGCTCACCACAGTTCAAACCAAGAACACAGTGTTCGGCCAGTTTCGACAACGAACCGCAGCTTTTCTTCCGCTCGCCTACCTGCTTGGCTCCTGGCAGACAAGGCCCTGGTCCTGCCCCTCAAGTCTCAATTATCACGATTACAAGGGTAAAACAATTGCAAATTCTTGCAGGTTTTTTGGGCTTGAAAGGCTTACAGGAACTTCACTGTCGCTTCTCCAGAAAAAATAACCATTTTCCATACACACTAGAAACCAAATCCTGTGTTACGACACAACTAAAATGGCATCAAAGCCTTTCTGAGCAAATACATAATTGTGAGAAATGGACACAGCAAAGGTGCCTTCCCAGTTTTAACACACATGCATCAACAATTAAATTTGCCCTCTCCCTAGTTAAGGACATTCCTTCCCAATGCCTTCACAACTGTTTTGACATACTGAAAACCATACTCCTGAAAACAAATTTGAACACCACATCCTGCATGAGTTTTAACTACACCTTCATTAAAGCACAGCTCCACCTTGTTTACAACAACAACACCATACAGCCTCTGAAGCGATCACCAGATCCTCAAATCCCGCCTTTTCCACCAGGGATGAGAAACAGTAAATTTCCAGCTTGCGCTGTTGAATTGAGTCATTCCTGCATTCAGATGCACGTGAGATTCCACGAAGTCACAAACCACCAGCTCTTCCTTTAATGCCCACTGGTCTCTGGGCCATCCTTACTTGACTTGAAAAGACTACAGAAAAAAAACTGAAACCAAGTCTGCCGAGATACTTGGTCAGGAAGCTGGATAAGCCTGGTGCACACCAGGGCTAGGGCAAGTAGGATAGATCAAAACGTACACCCAGGCGTGCACAAATCCCTTCTGGTGTCGGAAAGCAGTTGGACTGAATCGGATGCACTTTCAAAGATTATCTCTAAAACCGCAACTTAGTATTTTAAGTCAGGAAGGAACTGTATCTTGATGATTCAGTCAAAACTGTGGCACAGATGGGATTGCATAACTATGAACTTCACTAGAGTAGTTTTCATGATTTCCCTAAATGCCGTGAAGGAAGAGATTCTTAATTTTTCACTCTCTCCAAGATGGAGGCCTCTTAAAGGAATCTTCAAATTATGACAAAATGTTCAAAAGAAAAATATATCCAGACAAACAATTGTCAAGAGACAGAATGAATTACCAGCCACCACAGTGGGTATTTCATTGTGCATCCTTGGGGCAGGTTTATCGATTTCACTCGTGCTGTGGAGTATTTAAACTCCACATGTTGTCCCACCAGGAACTTGGAGCACTCAGGAGTACAGGAGCTGACAAGGAGCTCAGTCAGCATCATGAGATGACACAGACCAAGTCCTGAAAAATGCAGAAGAACCTATAAGACCAGTCTGGAGCACTGGCTATGGGTTTGTGAACACAGAATACCCACAAAACTGACAGGACTAGTCCAGCTATTAAAGTTAAGTTCGAAGTCCTTTCCTAAAAGTCAAAAGGCTGGGGAAAACAGATTTTTTTTTTTCCCCTTTCATCATAAAACTCCTGTATAACTCCCTTTCTCCACAAAGACCATCCCCTTTCCTGACTTTTTGAACTGTCTTTAGAAAACAGGTGTTGTTTACAACAATAACAAACACACATCTGTGTGGGTGTGTTAATACACACAAAGGCAGGATAACTGAAACCTCTTCCTATATTTAGATCTGTCTGGTCAGCTCTAATTGCATAATTTAATCAAAACCCTCTCCAACGGAAACACATCCATATTCATCACAGGCATCAAAGGAAACATCTTTACAAACTATATCCTTTTACAAACCAACACATGGTCCCACGCCACTTGTCCAATTGTTGAATTCCTCCTTTGGGAAGGGCAGGGAATTTAATTTCTTTTTATCAGCTGAAAAAAGCATTTCCCTCCAATTCATCAGCACAGGGCGGGAGGAACTTCCTTCACAGGTGAGATGGGGAAAATTTACTGACATGTCACTTTCAGGGTTTTTTGGTTTTTTTTAAGTTGTTAAAACATACATCTGCAGCACACAGGAAAACCTTTAAAATGGGGGGGGGGGGGGGGAAGGGAAGAAAAATATCCATCACCACTCAGGCATCAAAATTTTTCAGCAAAGCTCATAAAATGCAAGATGCGTTTTGTCTTCAGAGAATGGCCCAGTCTAGCACAGACTGCATGAATTTTAAGAGGGGCTTGTCAGCTCCAGCCAGGGTATTTTTTAAGGAGGCAACCCCACCAAATGCACTCCAGTTCTGCTCAGCTTAGGCAAGTCAGTGTGCCTACAAATGAATCATTTTACCAAGAGCATGCACCAATACAGTTACATCAGCTGCATTAAACCACTTCTAAAGACTGTGACCCAGACCTCATTCATCAGAGATAAGATGTTGAATTACAGCTCGAGATGCCTAGCTTTAAAGCAGAATCTTTCACAAAAGCAAGAGATGACAAAAACTGAGAAGAAAAATTACTTATTCACTAATAAAAGAGTTCTTGGGTCAAGACTCAGTAAAGCAGAACAAACTGATGAAAATTAAACTAGAAAGGGAATGTCTTTTCACAGATTAAGTCCCCCATCCACCATTTATACACCTGAAACAAGAGTGCCTCTTCAGTTTGCCAATACTGAAGACATTTCAGTGCATTTTATGAGATGCACGCTTTAGTCTTTTAAAAGCATTCCTCTAGCTTCCCTGGGTTTTGCCTTATTTGCAAAAAACTCAGGAGCTACGCTTTTGCCTTTAAACGACATTTAAAGCATCGTATCTCCTTCATGCCTTTAAAATGTCTACCCTAGGTTTTGTGAAGTGTCCTGCAATTCACAACTACCATTCTGGACAGAGAAAGTGTTTAAATATGATACAGCTTTCCACGCCAAGTTTATACAACTCAGAAACAAACACCAGTATTTGCCAGATTTCCACCATCCAATGAAACATTATTTAATTACAGCATGCTGTTAATGTCCCTCTGAAAACCGGGACTGGACTTCAGATGACACAAACCCCAGCGTGCTCCAGGTCCTCAGGACAGTGAGCAGTTGCACAGCCACATCCCAGCAGATACTTCTTAGCAGGATCTTGGTATCTATCAAGCCACCCAAACTTGCCTGACCCTTTACAAATGGAAGGAAACAAGATCACAGTGTTCACAGACACCCCTTCAGCTCGCACACAAGACAATTAAACTCTTTAAAGGTTAAGATTTACAGGCAAATACAAATTTATAAGGATCCTCCTGAGATCTGACCAAGGAAACTTTGGCGTCATGTTTTTTAAAATACACCAACACAAATGTAAGGTTGATCAAGGCCTTTACCAGCATGTGAGATACAAGTCTGAGCTTGTCTACACTGAAAATTTGAACTGCTTTCAACTACATCCCAACATAATCCTAGAACAGGGTACAATTTCACCAATATTAAAACTATACTTGTGGAGAAAAAGGCTATTGACACACAACTATGAAGGCATGTACATGGACTCACTTTTACAAATGTTTGCATCCAATTACTCTGTGGACCCAAAGGAACAACTCTTGGTTCAACTGAAGACCAGGCATTAGGATCACCAGGTTTCCTCTGGACCAGCAGGCACACTTGGAAGAAAACAAGTATCTCACATTATTGTGGTCAGAAGCCAACAACCTTCCAGACAGCAGTCAGTTCACCAAGGAAATCTAACAGCTCTGTTCTCAGGAGCATTTTAATCCAAAAAAGTCTACTGACTACAGCTGAATTTGCTATCAGAGCAGTTTTTTCCAGCCATACCTAAGCCTGTAAAACCCTGCTGGCAGGAGTATTGTCATGGAGAGCACTGGGCTGCTGCTCCGGAGACACAGCTCCCGTTCCCTTTGGGCAGGCCACTTCCTCACGTCAAGCCTCAACATCTGCTAACAAGTGAGTAACAAAACTCTTGAAAGCTACTGATTAAGAGGCAGGTATTAGACAAAGAAAGCCAGAGAGGTGGCCACCAGCACAAAATGTTTGCAGGCAGGATGGCACCAAGACACCTCTGTGAAAGCACCTGCCATTACCCCAAGCAACACCACCATGCCACCGAGTCACTCAGCCCCGAGCAAGAACCGATGACCACTGACTGCAGCGAGAGGACAGAGGGCAAAGGTACCATGGCTGGGACCAGGGCATGTGCCAGTGCTACCACACTCACCACAGCCAAGGAAACCTGCCTCCTAACCACTGCCCACAGGGGACGGGCCAAGCACGGACCCAGCAGCCACAGACACATCTTTCCCCTTCTCAAAGGGCAAAACAAGGGTGAACATATATGTGAGGAGCCAGAGAGATCCAAAAAACTGTGGGATGAGGCAAAAGCAGCTGTCACAGCCCTGTGCCAGAACATCTGCAGAATCTCACATCAAACTGTTTTCTCATATTCCAGAGATCAAGGCTTTGGAGCATTTTGTACAAAGGCTTCAACCCACAGATAGGAACTGAGAGTTAATACAGCAGTTGGGAACAGCATAGCTTGAAAGGAAGTGGGAGATATCCTCCTACATGGCTTACTGGGAATACAGAAGTTTTACAACACGAGAAAAGGGCTGTAGTCTATCTGTCTGATCCCCTGGTTATCTCCAAGCTTTTTATGATTTTTGGAAGAGGAATCAAATCACATAAAGAATTACCCGGTACTCTTTCCTTATCTGCAATTTTTTTTTATTAACAGAGCCTGTAGGATTCTGCATATGGAAATAAGGCAACTTATTACTCACTAATTTTCCAAGAGCAGTTTGAAGTTTCAAAATTCACGTTTTGTGAAGTTGCAGCATTGCAACCTTACAGCCAAGACCAAGATACAGCAATTCCCAAAGAACCTATGCTCTGCAAGGTCAGCAGCAGGATAGCCAAAACAGCCATAATGCTTCCCAAATTTTCCACTGCTGCCTGCTACTGAATAGTCATAGGTGTCCTAGTAGAGAGGACAGGCAGAAGGACTCCAAGCTCCAATGTCACAGAGTGAGACTACTAGGGTCAACTTCCCAGGCTTGCAGCTTTTCAAGGCTATTTACTTTTAGGCTAAAAGCTCATGTACAGAAAGAACACACAAAGATTTCAGACTCCATGTCTTTAAGCTCTTCAACTAGATGCCTTTAATTCCAGAGCTGAAATGAGTACTGCCAAAATAACAAGCTTTTAGGCTCAAACCTTGACTGCTGGCTGGCCTGGAAGATTGAGAGCCCTTGTGTCCCAAGTCAGGGGAAGCGAGAGGAGGGGCAAAGGTGTGATGGCAAAAATCAGAAATATGAGATTTCAGCCAAAGCAGTCTGCCACCAGAACTCCAAGTTCTCAACCACTACCGGTTCACAAACCACAGGAGATGCATCTGGTCTGACCATGAGCGAGAGTCACAGCTGATAAACTAGTGGGGCAAGGGCAAAGGGAACAGTTACACACTACACTGTATTAAATAGCCTTGGATTATTTATGCCTGTTATAGTGATGTCTTCTGTACAGAATAAAAACATTTCAAAGAAGCCTATAGACAAGCTGGAGGGAAAAAATTTAAAAATTACAGTTGGATTCCCAAATTCTGGATAGTTCCTCAGCATAGCAGAAGGCTACAAGGGAATTCAGTGACAACCTGGCTCCGGCACTACCACCAGGGAAATACCTGAAGTTTGTATTTTAAATTTGTAGGTAGTAACATATTTCTTAACTTCAAGGAATTAGACTAAGATGCAAGTAAAAAGAAAAAGGGTTTGTAAACACATCTACCAAACACCATCAAAATAAATGCTTTCTAAATTTCTCTTGAGAAAAGCGGATTGAAAGCCAAAAATTTGAAAGTGATTTATGCAGTGGTGCAGAACCCAGGGAAGGTACAAGCAGAGCACTGGCTCACAGGACGTAGCAGCTTCAGATGCCCAAACTGTCTTCACAGGCAGTGATTTCTGGTAACACCAGTCTGCTTTCACAAAAGAGTTTTTAATGGATTTAATATTTACCTTTTCTCCGGTTTCTTGATAATGCTGCTAACAGTTCCTGGTGTGCCAGTTGTTTCAAGTTATTTCATCCTCTAAAGAGGAAAATACAGTTTCTACTACTAAGAAGTTAAACTTGGAGGGCATTCTTTTCCTCGTGAGGAAGAACATTTGTCCTGTCTCACACACGATGTGCACTAGATGTGCTCTACTCATAGAGTGGTATTAAACTAGAATAACAATTCTAACACAGCTTGCAGCTTATACCAGCAAAACAGCACTTGACCAGAAAAGCTGGTTTAAGTGTTGCTCCCCAACCATCCTCCCTCACCCCCATAAAATACATGGTATCATTAATCACTGTCGTTTTGCTGCCAGTATAACTACACTGGGGCTTTGTGACTGACGTAACTCTTGGCAGTCTAACCTCACCATGATAATCACCAACATAAGTATCTGGGAAAAAAGACCTGTAAATTAGACCTTTCCTTGGCAAGCGTATCAAGGAAGTCTTCATCTGGGAGTACTAGAGCCCTCCTTTCTAACTGGTCACCTTGGGCCAGCAAGGTCAGATGAGCAGCCCCAAGGTCTTGCTCCCACTCAAAAAGGTTTCCCTTTATTCCCATGTGCCAGCCTTGATATTCCAACACAATTTCCCCTCTACTTGTCCGTCAATTCACCTTTCTACCCTGGCAAAACCAACATCAACCAAGTGTTCTGCAGGACCAGCTCAGAGCAGGATGAGCACTGAAGTCACCCAGTCAGAGTACACAAGGAAATCATGGCTGGGGTTGAGAGAAACCCAACTGTTAAGAGTTCTATCTCATGGAGCTGCCACCCCCAAATTTTAAATGATAGCCAGGTCAAAGATTAGCTGACACTCAGACACAAGTACTTCAGCTGATTTGCAAAACCTGGTCTTGCTCACGGAGCAAGGGTTCTGAGTAACCACACACTCCAGCAAGCACTTCAACCCCCCTCTGCTGCCACTGCCTTCTGCTCAGTAACTGGACAGTAAACTTGGGAAAAAAACAAGAGTGATTTCATATCCACCTATCCAAAAACACCACACACTGCAGAGTTTTAAGCTGAGAGCATTTATAAAATATTTTCCAGATGAAATATAATACAACACATTACAGAAACTGTAATTACATTATCTTAAGTTTTTAAGCTAATAAAGGCAAAGACTTTTCCTTTGGCTACTACATCCAAGTGAAAGCACTTAACACTGACACTAGCTAGCATGGATAATAAAGGGCCTGTTATTAAATCTGTCAGACTGTAAAGCCAGCAGCGGGCAAAAATGCAAAACAGGAAACTGGAATAGTCAAGATGGCAACCTATATGTAAGCCAGGCTTCTCGAGACATTCAGCAAGGTCAAAATTCATTTTTTCCAAATTAGTAAAGTTCATCACTGCATTCACCAGGTAGTTAGAAGGACAATTAGCAGGACCAAGACATAATCTATGCCTTTTCTCTCTCTCTCTTTCTATCTCCTCAGTGACAAAAAGGCAGAAGTGTCTGACAAGAGGAAAGACTGTGAAGGAAGATGAAATTTTGGTCCTGAACATTGGAGATTAATCATAAGACCCCAGTAAAGCCACTCAGGTTGGGTCCCTGTCTCCTTCATATTCCTCTTCCCTCCCTGCGCAGGGAAGCACATGCTTTAGATGTGTCTGAGATTCCTGAAAGACCACACATTCGACGTTAAACCAGTGTAATCTTATTACACATATAACAATCCCTGAGGCCAACATGCACATGCTGTCAGGTCTATGAGGTTTAGATAAATTTCAAATCTACCTTCTTCACTGTTGTGATGAAACAATAGCATGGTTGTCATACAACTGGAAAAACAGGAGTCACCTGGATATGGTCCTGGGCAACCTACGTGGCCATGACTGACCAGATGACCTCCAGAGGTCACTTCCAGTCTCAACCATACCGTGATACTGTGAAGTTCTCAAAACAACCACCTGCCAATCATTTGGAAACAAGAATTTGGTCCACATCAGAAAAGCAACTGGTTCAAGAAAACTGGATAGAACCCTGCTTGCCTCAGCACAACCACAGAATCACACCAAGTGTTACTAGATAGGGATAGGGACTGAGCTCTATTTGCTGTGTATAGGCAGAGGCATAAGAAAACTGCTTTTCCCCTGATTTTCACCACTTCAAAGAATCCACAAGTCTTCTGAGTTGCATCACTCTTCCTTCCTTCATGTCTGCACCCTTGAAGTTTGGCTTCATGTATGGCTCCATTCCACTACAATGCAAGTCCTCATCACTGTCACCTTGCTTCACAGCCCTGGTAAGAAGCCACTTTTCCACTCTGTTTTCATTGCTTGTGAGCTACTGAAAGATTCTGATGTACAGAGGTTCTCACACCACGCTGATCACTGTAGCACCAGATACTTAAGCAATCATGACTAACCCCTGCCCTGCTCATGTACAGTTTGCTGCCCAGCCTACCTGGCAAAGGCCAGATGGATTATTTTATTACACATAGAGTAAGGTCAATAGAAAAAAGAAATTCATCAAACAACTCTAATTGTCCTAACCTGAATAAAGCCCTTCCTAGGTTAAAATTAAACCAAACCCACCTTCCTTGAAGTATATTTCAGCCAAAAAACTGTAACAGTGGCAAAAATATGTCAAATTTCACAACAGAGTATTTAGATATCAAGAGAAAGACCCTTCATCAAATGGGACTGTGTTTTACTGATGAGCCATTAGTAACTTTTCAGGACCTGTGAGCAGAATCTACACTCGTAAGCAGGTGCTAGTGGCCTAACTTGAAAGTAACTTTCTCGTTTCATGCAAGACAGCTCAGAAACCCTTGTAAAAGAGACAACTGGCCAACAGTGAGCAAGGGTGTTCTGCCAACCTTTTTGTCCTACCAAAACACTGGCAGAGTTTGTTTTGCAACATCTTGGGAGGGCTGGAAAGAAAATGAGTTAAAAAACAACAAAAAAACCCAACCCATACATCTTTTGCTATTCTTCAGCTTTATAAATTACAGGGACACCACAAAGAAATAAACCACTGACCAACAGAGCAGGAGACGTCAGTTCCACACTGCCCTCCACCCTTTCTCATACACACACTACCATGTTTGCATTGAGAAAATTTTTGGAGAGCCCTCTCTCCTGCCTCAGAAAATACAGGGAGTTACAAGCCACGTACTTTGTCCCTCAACATGTCAGCTGAATGAAAGTCCCTACTGGTAAGATACATGTAAGACAACAAGGGCACTTGATTCAGTTCTCCCACGTCTATATTCAAATGAAACCTAACAGACAGAAAGGTGAAATATATTGGCAGAATAAAGTCAAACGTGTGGCTCATTAACAGCATCTGACCAAAAAGCAGATGCTTGCTCCTCCTGTCACCCTTCGGAACACATTTCAGTGGAAGCCACGATTTATTGCAACATAATTCTCCGGTTATATACTTCATCTTTAACCAAAACTGATTTTATGCTTTTAAACATTTAAACAGCATTTAAGTATTTATATATAAATAGTTATTACGTAAACAGTCCTTGATAAATTTAGAGACTCTTCTTAACTATGTATAGGCGTAGTCTACCTTCATCTGATCCAAATAATCAAGCTTTCAACAGCAACTATTATTTTAGCTATTCCTACTTGTACCTGCACATATAGGATACCTATCCACTCTGAATAATCCTACATACATGCCAGTGTAAGAATAAAGTATCTTTAAGAGTCTTATACCCTGATTTCAGCAGACAGAATGCTATTATTTTCAATGCCTTAAAATGCTTGAAATCAGAAGTCTGAACTTATTTACAAGAAAAATATCCTCAGTAAATCAATCTTGCATGCAAATACAGAAGAATGAGATACCAATTTGCAAGTATTGAACACTGCACACCCCAAGCAATCTGAACAAACAAGGTTCTCTGAACTCATGGAAAACTTTTCAACTTGCTACAGAAGTGTCCAGTATTAGCTCAGTGTACCCATGTTTTTTTTGCTGTCATCTACTTAGACATGTCCTTAAACATGTACATCAGTCTTGCAAGCCTCTGTAGAAGAAATTCTGTAATGTTGTAAATCCTGAAATCTGAGTTCCACTCTTGGACGAGACATATACTGAGAGGGCATATTTTCAGCTTCCCTCAAACATTAGTTCCAAGTACTGAAAGAAGGTCTATCAGTCAAATCTGGAGGGCAGACGTAATTATGACACCCATGCTGGGGACAGACGCAAGGAGACAGTGAAAACTCTCACGATTCTGCCTATAATCACTTCAGCATTGTAAAAATTTTTAACGGATATCTTATTTCCAAATTCCCCAATACTGGATTGATAGTCCATAGATCACTTTGATGTGGATTGGCATTTTAATGATTTTAATGACAAAAACTTGCAAGTTATATACTTCTGAATACCATTAAGTGCTATAATTCAGACTGTCTATACTGACTTACTCAGACAGTCTCATCTGCTGCCATGTTGGGAAGAGTGTTCCCTTTTTAAGTACAGAAATATGAAATAATGCTTCAGAAATCGCTGGTGAACCACATTAATGATTTGCTTACATGCCAAGTCAACATAATAGTTGGTTTTGGATGATACTGCTTTGAACAGTGCCTAAATATAATGACTTATATAAAGGCATGTTTAAAAATAATTTGTTTTCCTCCTTGTACTCTAGACTTCGCCTGTGCATGCTAGGGAAAGGGTGGGGGAAGAACTAGATGAGAAAGACTAGTGACATCTGTTCTAATATCACCCTCCCAAGTGGATAATCCATATGGAAATAAAAGTGACACATAGTCCAGAATAATTAGAGCTACGACAGACTGACCAAATTGTGCAAGTGTCCAGAATAGCTCCACCGCTCAGGTTCTCTGCATTGAGAAGTCTAAGGGGGGGAAAAGAAACAAAAAGCTCCAACTTGTTCTAAACTGAGCTTGTACAGTCTCCCAATAAGCAGCCGCCAGGAGAGCATGACCCAGCAAAGCAATCCGTGCTTGCAGAAAACCCTGTGTAATGTAATGCCAGCTCAGCCCAGCTGCCGTGCCACACACAGCACAGCTGCCAGGGCTGGCACTGTGGTCACACAGCCCCACAACCCTTCCACCAGAGCAATCCTGGTGCCACAGCACCCGATACACGCCCTCCCTCCTTCCCCAGTGAAAAAATAATGAAAACGGACCCATCCCCAGAGTTCAGCTTTATGTGCATGGAATACTTGACCTCACATGGGCTAATTAGGAGTAGCGTGTTCGACCTTTGTTCCTATTTAACTAGGAGGAACTTCCAATGCCAACACAAGCTGGCATCATATGGATGCAGGAAGAGATCTCATACAGCCTGCCTTCATTCTGGAAAACTTTTTAATTCCTTGAAATTAGCCTATTTTAAGAATTGTTTGCCCCCTCCATCCCTTTAAAAAACAAAGGCGGCCCCCACTCAAATACACGGCGAACCAGAAAGCTTCTGTAATGCAAATGACCATTTGTGTGAGGGTGAGGATAGGGATCTCTGTGGCTGCCATTAGCCGGCCCAGAGCCTCCTCCTGCTCACCCCTGAGCCCACCCTCTGCTAAGCCCTTCACAAAAGGCCCAATCTAACATTTTCCCTGCTTATTCGGAAACATAGTGACATTCCAGCGGAAAGAGTTACCAGCCTGAAGGGATGCATCTCTATAAATTAAAAAGCATCAATTTGAAATAACGTCTTTCCCATCCCAAGCCAAAGCCCCTGTTCCAACACAGAATCTCTCTACGCTGTTCCACAGGTACACCATCATAACTCGAGCATAACACTGCAGGAATTGCAAGATGCAACTTGGCGTTTATGTTCTAAACTCGAATTTTCCATTCAGTAAACTTCAAAGATTAACTTCTAGGAACTGCATATCATCTTCTAATTACTAAGAACTGGTATGCATTCACTTTTTTGCTATACCCAGAAGAAAGGCCAGTGGAAGAATACTAGTCTGCTGTTACTACAGACAAATCAGGGAAGTTTTTATGGGCAAAACAGCCTCCTCCCCACTCCAAAAGCACAACTGAGTGAGTTTGTCACAAAAACCTAAACCAGAAATTTTAAAAAAAGAAAAAAAAAAAAGGAAACAAAAACAACAAAACCCCCACACATCAGCACAATCACTTCATTAACCATAAAGCAATTTGTGCAATCTGACTTTCATTTTCACAGATTTTATGGCTCCCTCTTCAAGAAGGTAGTTTCTTCATCTGCACTGGCTCCGTATCCACATTTTGTAAGACACTGCACTCAAAAGGGAGCTTTAATTCTCTTATCTGCCACTCAGAAAGCACCTCAGCTAAAGCACATGCTGTTGAGATGCAAGTGAACATGGAGACTAAGGGATCTCTTACCACCAGCGACCATTTATTTTCTCTGCTTCTCTTGTATGCCTCAAAATTATTTTTTTTTACTTACATTTGTGACTAAAAATAATATATGTTTCTTTCTTGGTTTGAAGAAGCTCAGGAGATTGAGTGCAAAGTTCATACCAATTCAGATGCCACTAACAAACGCAAAACTCTCAAATCCCCAAGCAGCACACTGACTAGCAGAAAGGAGGAAAAAAACGGAGTTTTTGCAGGATTTTTCCCACAACACAGCAAGAGCTAAGATGCTTAGTATTTAATAGACATTTTACTACCTGTGGCATGCTACTTTCTAAAGCAGTAAGAGAGAAAAACAAATCTGAAGCCGCAGTTGCCTTCACTAAGAAAAGCGAAGTGACCTGTGCCAAGATATATTCAAAATTACAGTGTCTGTTCTAAAATAAGTTTGGTCATATAGTTCAAGATATGACTAAAATGCTCTGTCTTACACAAGAACTCAGATCTGCAGGAACATTTCAACAGTCAGTTATAAATTTCGGTAGGATAAAAATACCAGGGGGAGAAAAAAGTCCAAACAATTGGCTTGTTTGCCCATTTGTCCCTTTGATACTTATAGCACAGTCTGCAGGTAAAGTCTAGCCAATTCTGAGGCTTGAGAAAGGATATATAAAATCCAGAGACTCACTTACAACCACTTCCCCACTCACACATCTCGGAGCTGTTTCAGTTCCTAATGACTGCAAGGAAGAGGTTAAGAGTCAACATAAATTGGTTCAGCATTTTCTCTTCACAGGGACACAAGCTCTAATTCCAACTACTCTTTGCATAACTTAAATAATAAACACGGTGCTCTCTTTATTTGATTCTTATACCACCCGTATCTGAAGCACAATGGGACATGTCACAGACACTTGCTTCGCTGCCCTCATAATATGGTTTAATTATGATGACTGAACTAACAGGCTCACATCATAGACTTTTACAGGTTGACCCTGTGTCATCCTGATGTATCATTTTGCACCAGTTCAGTGCTGTAAATCAATTTAAGAATCTCCAGCAGGTTGAAAAGGCTGGTAATGATGCTTTCTCTGCAATCTCTGGGGACTCCACATTATACACAACTTACATTATTTATAAAGCTGAGATGATGCCTCCATTAGGCCTGTAAGACTACTCAAATGAGCTTTTATTTCACACACACAACTTGGGCTTCATAGAGCAGAACACTGACTATATGTAATATCCAGTGCATTTGTGCTTCAATTAAAAAACAAAAGTCACAACCCCTTCATTTTTTAAAATCTTTATACCAAGCAAAAAAACTCATAGTTTAAACTGAATAATTTCCCAGCACTCATAAACACAAGCAGCACTTTAATTAACCTTTGTGTTGCTTTTCTTCACATTTAACTCTTTACTCTGTGTTCAAACTACAGAGGAAAAGCAAACACTAAACTCATCAGCTTTCAAATATTTGATTGATAGTTAATATTTATACCAAAACAGAAAGACCTCCATCTGCTTATTCAGTCACTTTTCTCAACTGTATTGGATCATCACATCTTCAAGGGTACACAAAAAAGCAAGTTGAACAGGACAGAGTAGGAAAAAATGTATTTGATTACATACCCAATGGTAATGGGGTCAAAACAGACGCAAGGACAAATCCCTACCCTTAGGGTAACCTGATCATACCTTGAACTGATCCTTTCTGGTAGCTGTAGAAGGCTTCTAGATCACCCAAATCAAGGGAAATTTCTCTCAAGCACATACTGACAGTCTGAAGTAAATTGCAAGATTTCATCCCTGCGACCACAGCAAGTCCTTCAAAAAAGGGCCAGTTACCTTTTGTTTTCACACTGATGGTCTTCGAGTCACAGCAAAGAAATAAGCACTCAAAACTTGCACTAAAATGCAATGAGAACCTCTAAAAAGCTTCATAACACTGCTCTCTGGTTCAATGGGAAAATTAAATGAGTATTAATCAGCTGCAACTAACAAACTCTTGTCCCATAATTCAGCAGAGTAATTACTGGCAAGTAAAAGAAAAAATTAAGTCAATCTTAGGTTCTCTCACATGATTTGCTCCTATTGTTTGACAGGACAAGGTGCACACAGTCAGCCACGGGAAGACTGGCAGAATTACAGACGCACGCCTGCAAAGAAAAGTGTTCTCCGTGGGCAGGGTTAGCTTCAGTTCTTAGCCTCGTTCCTGAGTGCTCCTTAAAAACACATGTAACTATCGGAGGAGAAAAAATTAACCAAGTTTTCTCTTTTTGACTTCTCCCCTGTGTGCACAAGAGGTTCAAACTATCAGCTATGACAGCTCTTTCCTGAGCATTCTAGTTTGAAGACGCTGTATCTTTAAACACTGACATCCATTAAACACTGTCATATTTCAGGCAATGATCTTTTCCATTTGCTTGTATCTGAAACACACATCTACTTTTAGTCTCCCCATCTGGATCTAACAACACTGCTTTTAGTAACCTCTCTTTAGAACACTTCCCCAAATAAACTGTTACCCTTTCCGACACGCAGTGAGCATCACTTTATCCTAAAATACACCACAATGATGATTAATTTTCAGAACAAGCTCTAATTACTCAGATACTGTAAAAGTAAACTGTAAGGTCGGACCGCGTATCTCCTTCAGATTATTCTGCTGACAAAAGAGCAATCACAGCAACCCTGTTTCGGTCAGAACTCCCCCTGACTTCGGTTTATATTAAAAAAAGAAAAAAGTATTTGGCCCAGATCCCTTTGAACGCATGACTGAATATTTCCACGCCAGTAAATTTTAATAAGCTTTAAAGATCTGTATTCAGGATAAGATTATTTGGCCGTACGAGCATATGAAGAAACTATAGTGAGGAGGGGGAAAACCTCAAGCGTGCAAACCCTCTAACAAGGGAGAAAGGGGGGAAAAAAATTAAGTGAACTTTCCTTGACCTCTAAGCAGAGATTTGTCATTAAAGAGAAGGGAAGGGATTAAAAAAACAAAACAAAAACAAAAAGAAGGAGGGGAAGGGGCTGCGGAAAGAAAGGAAAGGGGGGTAAAAAAGAAAAAAAAGGAAAAAGATAAATTGTGGGGGGGGACGCGGCCGGGCCGAGGCGGGAGGCGAAGGGCTGTTCCCGACACACAAAGGCGGCCCCGGTCCCGGCCCCGGTCCCGGCCCCAGCCCCGGGCGGGCGGGCGCACAGCGGGCCG